>OX359275.1:11980304-12125304 GCA_947179155.2 Hedera helix | reverse complement strand
AATAATAATTAATATATTAATAGTAATAATAATAATAATTGTAATAATAATAATAATTATTATTATTATAATAATTAATATAATAATAGTAATAATCATTATTATAATAATAATAATAATAATAATAATAATAATAATAATAATAATAATAATAGTAATAAATATTATCATAGTACTAATTATTATTATTATTATTATATATATAATAATAATAATACCGTTTGAAATTTTTTAATCTAGAAATATTAAATAAAATAATTAATTATTATATTAATTATACCGTGCCTTCAGGCACGGGTTATCTCTAGTATATATATATATAGCGCTCAAGATACAGTGCAAACAGAAAGTAGAGAGATGATTTTCATGTATAGTGCTGAAGATAACTGTTATATTTATAGAAACAGTTTTATAAATAAAATAATAATTATATTAACTGAAAATAGATTACAAGATTTACTTACAAGATAGCTCATCAATCTTGATTCATTACTGTCCTAATCTAAGATAAAAGAACTAAAAGTAGAACTAAGAGTTTAGAGAAAAGGTAAAGAAGGAACAAGTAGGGAGAGAAAATAGAACTGAGAACAAGACATACCTCGAACTCCTACAACACTCTGACTTATGTAGCAAAGAAAAGTAAAACATGCGTACAGAATAAAACTCTTTTTTTTTTTTTTACAAACAGTATAAGTTGTCTAGGCATCTTTACTGTAGAATCACTCATTGAATAAGCAGGAGATAACATCTTTTTATGGATAGTGGCTCTTGCATTTGCTGACTGAGAGCATCTACTTTTTACTTTTGGCTGCTTTCGGCTAGCTGAATGTCTGGGGAGACAGCATCTACTTTTGCTTTACTGAGTAGGAACTGCATCTTTACTGTAGAATCACGCATTGAATAGGCAGGAAACAACATCTTTTTATGGATAGTGGCTCTTGCATTTGCTAACTGAGTGACTGAGAGCATCTACTTTTTAGTTTTGGCTGCTTTCGGTGGAAATTTGTTTGACAGATAAGGACTCATAATGCATATGGGTCCTGAGCATCGTGGAGTGATTGGCTTCCATAAGGGTCATTGGTAACTGAATTGTGACAAGATACTGAGGAGTTTTTGTCAAAAATTTCCTTGTGAAGTTCACAGACTCTATTATTAATGGCTAAGAGTAATAATTTTAACTCTGACTCAGAATTCTCTTTTACTGAATTAATATCGAAAGAGGATGAAAGGCTAGAACTGGGCTCTTTATCTTTTGATTGAATGGCTTTAGGGATTTTGACTGGGACAACTGGAATTGGAGGGAATTCTTTTTGAACTTGGTCCACAATTCTATTAACATCAAATTTATCCCACCATTTAATAAAGAAAATTCGAGAAACATAATTGATTTGACTATGGTGAGTAATTGTAGCTTGGGACTGTCCAGAAGTGTGAATAGTTGACTCAGCTGGGAATTTGAAGTTATACTGCCACTTTAAAATCTAATGGATTTTATATTTACTACAAAATTGCAGCATAACTGGGATTCCATCAAATTTTGGATTAAATGGAGCCTTAGTACTGAAATGGTTTACTTGGTCTTGGAGTGGTTCAGGAAGAATAACAAATGTTGGTCCATATTTAGACCACCAAATTGTGAACCATAGTGGAATCTGACTTTTAAATTTATGATCAAACTGAATAAACCACAAATGACTAAATGACTGGTTTTGGTACAAGAAGATTTTGTTCCAAGCTTTCATATAACCAAAATAACAAAAATTATTATTATGATTATTGAGCAACCTAAGATCAGAAGGGTGTTTCCCCCAATCTGTCATGGACAGTAACTGTTTTATGTATAGGGAGTGATAGAGGACTTTGGACTCATTATTCCTATCATAAATGGGTTTGATTACTATTGACTCGGTTTGGAGCAAAATATCTTTGTAATAAGTTAATGACTTGTATGGGATAAGTGGGACAAAAAATAGATTTGGATCAAATTTGGGTGTGTACTTTATTTTTGACTTTTGAAATTTGGGCTGGGTTTCTGGTTTACAGATGTCAAAAGGCCCAAAAGGGTCAATTTGTTTGGGTTTACTGGCTAGGACTGAATTGAATGGCCTAGGGATTTGGCCCAAGACTTGGTACCTATTAACTAAATCCACAGAAGGGATTGGGTTTACTGGGTGAGGAACCATAGATGCCTTAAGTTTACTTAACTGACTAACAATGGAGGAGTTACCTTTTCCACGACTACTATTGCCTCCTTTCTCACTCATTTTGGTGAACCTGTTTGAAGAAAATCTCGAGTAAGAAAATCAGGAATAGAATTTTAACTGCCTTTAATATATTCAATATCAAAATCAAAAAAATACTTAATAAAGTTTGCCATCTAGCAAAAATTTGCTTAGAAACAATATTTTCAACATCTTTGTCTAAAACATATTTTACAGATTTGCAATCTATTCTTATTAAAAACTTTTGATTGAATAAATCACTTTGAAATTTATTGATACATAAAACTAAAGATAAAATTTTCTTTTTAATAGTAGAATAATTTATTTGTGTATTATCCCATACACGAGAATAGAAAGAAACAATATGTTCTGAAGATTTTGGGGTTAACTTTTTTTTAGTATACCTCCTAATCCAATTTTAGAGTCACCAGTTTCAATAATTTTAAATGCATCAGGATTTGATATGCCAAGACAAGGAAGTGTCTTAACATGTTTCTTTACTTCCTGGACAATTGAAGTATGAATATCAATCCAATGAGGGGGATTACTTTGAAGTCGTTCAAATAATGACTTACAGACTCTTCTTAAGTTCTTGTAGAATTTACCTATGTAATTAAGGGAACCTAAAAATCTTTGAAGCTGATTTTATCTAAAATTTTATCAGGAAATTTACTAGCAAATTGAATAGCTCTAGCAACAGGCTGAATTTGACCAAATTGAATAGCATGACCAAGGAAGTGAACTCTAGTTTGAAAAATAGAACATTTTGACTGAGAAAGAACTAATCCATTGCTTTGAATAGTTCTAAAAAATGAATTGAGATGTTTCCATTCTTCAATAGAGTTTGAAAAAATAAAAACATCATCAATGTAAACAATGACAAAGTGACTATAAGGATTTAGAATATCATTCATAATATTCTTAAATTCACTAGGGGCATTTTTCAAATCAAAAGGCATGACATTCCACTCATAATGACCGAAAGGAGTAGTAAAGGCTGTCCTATACCTATCCTTTTTGTTTGGTAATGGATGTCTAATCCATTCAAGGACTTTATTTAAAGGTTTCTAAGTAATAACTAAGCGAGGGGTTCCTTTCTCAATTTCAGTAT
The DNA here is from genome assembly GCA_947179155.2 of Hedera helix. NCBI lineage: Eukaryota > Viridiplantae > Streptophyta > Magnoliopsida > Apiales > Araliaceae > Hedera > Hedera helix. The sequence continues at coordinate 12,121,971 of OX359275.1, read as the reverse complement.
TTTTATTTACATAAAAAGCTGGATAAGAACAAAGGGATTTACTCTTTATAATTAATCATTTTCTTAATAAATCATTGATTTCATTTTTATAATAACTCATTTGTTCATGATTCATTTGTATAGGTCTAGCCTTAGTAGGAATTAAATGTTCCTTAAATTCCTTAGCATAAGGTAGTCTAACAATATGCATCTTTCTATGCCAATAAGCATGCGGTAAATCAGAACAAACATTCTTAGTTAATAAGTCATGAAATTTTTTTATTTTCTTTTTAAGATTATAATTTTGTAACTGTTATTCAATCCTTTTATATATAATTTCATATTTTAGGTATTTTAAATGACTTGTCTTATTATTTAAGATATTTAAACTTTTGAAAATTAACTCATCTTGAATAATCCTCAAATCTTTACTCTTAGGTTTATTAATAAATGAAAATGTTAAAATGTTTACTAGTTAAACCATTTGTATTAGTAGTAAAATGGTATAATAAATATATAAATGGTAATCCTACAACAAAAGATGTAACGACCCCGAAATTCGACCCACTTTATTACCTTAATTTCTTGTTTATTAAACATTATTTACCTTACGTCCAAATTTCGGTCCGTTAATAAATCTTTAATTACCTTAATTGATCCCTTAATTGATTTTAAAATCAACAATTACCAAATTTTTCGGTATAATTTTTTTTCTCAAATCAATCATTGTATTAAAATATTTGGATATTTAAAATCCTTAATTACTCGATCCTAGTCCCTGGATCGTAACCTTTACTTTTTCTTTCTGTAGCTAGTATCATAATGCTCCACATTTAAAATCTAATGTTATTTACTTTCATACAATTATTCCTTATTGCATCATTCAAAATCAAACATATAATAATTTATATCGTAACAATTATCTTGAACATTCACGGTTCACAATTTAACTCTATTCATCATATACAGATCTAACGTGTATGAATATACGAAACGCCAAAATAAACTTTGCAATTTACCATATTGAATATAACAATTTCATTTACAACCTTCTAGGTTGCTCCATCTCTAATATAATCCGATATTTCTAAAATTCATTTCTTAACCTGCAAAAGTTTATTTTAAGCAAGTAATGAGCATAACGGCTCAGCAAGTTCAATAGTTTTTGCATCACGTAGCACATACCTTAATATGCTCGGTGTGTGTCATACATTATGTGCTTGTGCTTCTACTATAGCAATATATCTCATATCATTGCACAAAGTACACATAGTTGTCATATTATCCACGTATCACATAACACATAATTCCTATGCATTTGACAAGTTTTAACATATCATAACAGTTAAACATTTAATATAAAAGTACTGAAGAACTTGCCTGGACGTCCAATTACTTAATTGATAGCTCAAAACCCTCTCTCGGTCAACCTATGATCATAAAATAATTAAATAATAATTATTTATCCTCTTTATGATATTAATTTAATAAATTAATATCATCTCTAATGTAATTAAACATTTATTTCAATTAAAAACAATTTCTAAGGGCATTATCGTAATTTCTGCAACGTTAGGGACACAACCTGTAACGAAATTTGACCCACTTTATTACCTTAATTTCATATTTATTATACCTTATTTTCCTTACGTCCAAATTTCGGTTCATTAATAAATCTATAATCACCTTAATTGATTTTAAAATATCAATTATCAAAATCCTCGTATAAATTTTTCTTTTTTCTCACTTTTTCAATTATTGTATTAAAGTATTTTGATATTTAAAATCCTTACATTTCGATCCTCGTCCCTAGATCGCAACCTTTACTTTTTCTTTTCTTTTCTTGTATCATAAAGCTCGGCATTCAAATTTTAATATCATTCATATCCAAACAAATATTATTTATTTCATGATTCATCATCAAATATATAATAGTCTCTATCATAATATTCATGTTGAACAATTTTAATTCACCGTTTAACTATATACATCATATTCCGTTCTCACTTATCTGTACATATAGCATATCGAAGTAACTTGACAATTTATCCATATTGATTCATAATATAAACATTTAGTTCTAAAGTTCACAACCTTTTCGGGAAAATCCGTCTCTATATAATCCATTATTTCTGAAATTCATTTTTTAACCTGCAAAAGTTTATTTTAAGCAAGTAATGAGCACAACGGCTCAGTAAGTTCAACAGTTTATGTTTCACGTAGCACATACCTTAACATACTCAGTGTGTGTCATACATCATGTGTTTGTGCTTCTATTATAGTAGTATATCCCACATCATTACACAAAGTACACATAGTTGTCATGCTATCCACAGATCACATAACACATAATTTATTTGCATTTAAACAAGTATTTACATATCATAACAGGCAACAATTAACATTAAAGGACTGAAGAACTTGCCTGTATGCCCAATTAATAAATTGATAGCTCAACACTCTTTCTCGAACAACCTATGACCATAAAATAATCAAATAATAATTATTTATCTTCTTATAATATTAATTTAATTAATTAATGTCATCTCTAGGCCAATTATTACTTTATATGGTTAATTATATTAACCTCGTCCCGTAAAATATTAATATAACTTAGTATCAATATTCTCAATACAGACAACTTGGCTCTTCGGATAAAATTTAGCATTTTTTGTTGTCCATAATTTTATTTAACCATTTTTCTAAATTGTAACCTTACTAGATTAATATCTAAAGTATTTAAATATTAATCCTCAATATTTAATATTTCTACAAAAATATTAAATTTAAAGCCCAAATATCATTTCTATATTTTTAGTATTTTTCTATAATTTTATATAACTTTTAAACAATTTTTTAAATATTTATTTCAATTAAAAACAATTTCTGGGCGCATTTTCGTCATTTCTGCACCCTTAGGGACATAACCGGAATTTTTCGAAAAGTCCCGGGACATTTCTGTAATTACGGCGCGTCTAGGACACGCCCGGTATTTGCCGAAAAGGACAGGAGTAAAAGCGTAATTTCTCCGCGTGGTCGACCGCCGCGCAATGCGCGCGGCCTTCCCTTCCCAACCAAACGACGTCGTTTGGCTCGTTCGGCACCGAACCCCAGCCGCGCATGGCGCGACCCCCTTTTCTACCCCAAAACAACGTCGTTTATATGCGCGCCTTTGAAAAAAAATGGCTGTCGCACATTGCGCGACAGCCCTTTTCTTCTTCCTTCCCTACAGCCGTAACAGTATACAAGCCCAAACAATTTTACACCATTTTTTTTTTGCACCAATTTTTCCCAACATAATTACTCCATAAATCATAAAATTCATAAATATAAATCCAAAAATTATTTGGAATAATTATTCTAATTATTTACAATTTTCCATAAAATTTATTTATTACCAATAATACCAACATAATTTCAATAAAAATATTTTTATACCTTCAAAGCTTGACTTTCTTCCTTTGTTGGCACCCAATCTTTCCTCTCTTTTTGTGACTATGAAGTTCTTCGGTGGTCACGGTGGTGGTTGGTGGTGGTTCGAATAGGAGAGAAGGAGAGTTTGTGTGTGTGTGTGTGTGTGTGTGTTTTCTTGCTTTCTTTTTCCTTTCTTTTTATAACCCACACTTAACCATCCACGTTGGCCACTTAAAAAAAAATATTTCACCGCCTTACACCCACTTGAATCTTCCGGATTTTTCCAACATAGCATGCATAAATATAATTTAATATATTATATAATTATTTCGTGTAATAAATATTTTATATAATAAATATAAAATATTTATTTTAATTCACTAAAAATCATAACATAATTTATCATTAATATTAATACCTCTTTCAGGTACTTTACTTGACGAATTTTGTATACGCATAATGACATGCATGCAATTATATGGGGTAATTTATACCTCCAAAATTCATAAAATAATACATATAACTTATAAAAATTATTTTTCATAATTTTTCACTTCATTACTTGGACATCATATTACATTAACATGTTCACGTTTTTAAAATATTATCCTTCATAAAAGTCATAATAATTCCATTATACATAACCATAATTTTTATTAAATTAAAACATTCATTTTTCTCATTTATTTTTCATTTATTTACTATTTACATTTCTTTCTTATATAAATTATGTAATTAAATATTATATAATTTATATAATTACATTCTCATTTCTTAAATAATTTCTTAAACTCCTCCATAATCATCAGTTAATTATATAACCAAAATTATACTTTTATTAAGTCTCTCATTATATTAATCATCTTATATAAATTATATAATCATTCATATATAATTTATATAATTATAATTTCCTTCACACCATATTTTAATTTTCTTATATAAATTATATAATTTATTATTATATAATTTATATAATTACTTTTCTCTTCAATTAATTTCTAAACTTCCTCCATAATTCTTGATAAAATCAAAAATCAATAATCACAATTTTATTAACTTCTTCATCCACTTTTTATTTAAAAATTGGATTAATTTAATTATTAATCCCTTAATTTCCATAATTAATTAAAATTTATAATTATCACAATTAAACATGCACACATATATACAAATGTGTATATATTCATAACTAATTCATATTTCTCATATTACCACGTAACACTATTAAATCATGATTTCAGCACTTCCACAATAATTTAATTGTACAATATATTATACCTTTATATATAATTTCTTTTATTCTTCATAAATTATTTTGAAATAATTTATTTACTTTTTAATTATTTTAATTTCCATATCATTCGTCATGATGTCTGTACAGATTTAATTTACTAATTAAATCTCTTCAAACACTTTAAATCACTTAGAATAATGATTAATTTAAACAACCTTAATATTTTTTTATCAATTAAATTCTTATTAAAATAATCCCAAAAATTCGGGTACTCACATTCTTCCCCCCTTAACAAGATTTCATCCTCGGAATCATAATTGTCGTAATAATCATACATGTCTCATTTATAACACTTTTCTACACCTTTATCTTGATGAATAACAACTAAATTCATCATATTTTATCTCTTTAATATCCATAACTCACATGGATAATACTATAATAGTTATAACTGTCAGAATATTCAACTCTTAATTCAATTCACAGTTTCTTTGATTTCTCATTCTTTGGAAAAAAAAATTCTTTAATCACACGTAACCTTACTCCATTCACTTATTTCATACTCTCTGTTACACCTCATTTATACTCTACACATTCATCCTTATCTTCTCAATTCATATAAATCCTCTTCACATTCCATAGATCATTTCTTAATACTTCTATCATTCAACACTAGGTTTTAAATGCTATCCTTTACTTAATTCATCATAATCTTTATTTGAGATTATTTCAAAAATCCTGGGTGTCACATTCACCCCTCATTCATAAAATTTTGTCCTCGAAATTTCTATGTACTCATACTTCACAATTTCTTTACATTTATTCCATCTATCTTTATGTCCTTCCTTCCTCGTAGTTATTGCACACTGCAATTTTCTAATTCACCAAATTTCATAATTTCTTTACTTCATAATTATTACTTTCCTTAATGCTCACATTTAGAAAATACTACCCAATCCTACCATCCAATCTTCATAAGAGTAGATGAATATTAGGAAAAATTTAAACAAAAATTTTTATTTTGGACAAACTTTCATAATATGCTGAATGAACATTTATCCCGGTTTACAGTACTTCGCTCCCCGAGTACTTTATACTGCAAACCCTGACAGTGGATCAATTTGTCATTAAAGTGATGGATGTTTCACCATACATTGGCACGCCAGATGATTAGTCTGCAATGCCTATGTCTTGATATGCCAGGTGACCATTCGATCAACCTGCAATATTCTTAATCTTTTTGTTCATCTCAGCCTTAGAATTCATTCAAAAGTAATTTGATTAGTTATAACTTTCAAAGAATACGAATTCAATAAATATATTTCAAAATTTGCCTAGCTGAATCAAATAGCTTAGACTTATATTTCTTCAACGCTTGTCTAGCCAGATCAATTAGCATAGACTTACTTTCAACAATTTATAACCCGCAGAAATTTTAAAACATTCATCATGTGAAAAATTTTCAAAACGTCTAGCCGAGTCAAATGGCAATGACTTATAGCTTTGACATACTTTCATAAATCAAAATCATTTATGACTTCATGTTACCGTATCATTTTGACAGTCCGTTGAGAATTTCGTCGTTAATAATTCCTACACCATACTTTATGACGTTGAATCATCTTATGACGAAATAGTACCGCACCGTCTCAACAACACGTTAAGCATTCTGTCATTCATCACATCTGCACTGGGCTAAAAGGTGCATGGATGATTCTTTTAAAATACATTTTGATGTCAAAAATATTTTTGTCTAGCTGAAACAAGTAGCATAGACACTTTTTAAATCGCTTAAAATTCATTTGCATTTTCAAAAGCACATTCATGCCAAATTAGCTTGAGGCCAATTTTTTTTGAAATTTAGCAAAGCTAGAAGAGTGGGAATATCCTAAATTCCCTAAACATTCAACTTTCGCTTCTTTATTTAATTATAGTATTTATTGCTAGGACAATTATTATTTATCATATTAAAATTTCTAACTATTCTAACTTTTCTATACCCCCGTATAGTTCATCAAACTTGCCACACATAATGAGTCCAGGAACTTACCACAAGAATATGAGTTTTAAAGCTTGTCCTAGCAATATGTAGTCTGAGAACAAATCAAAGACTATCCATATGCTGAGGGGCTCAAAACATACCATACGATTATGAGTCATGGACTTACCATATGCATCAGTTTTAAGAACTCGTACCTAAACTTAATATTATTACCTATCAAAACTGCTATCGTGACTCTAACATTTCAATGATTATCACATAGTAACTAAGTAAACACAAATCCCCTGCCCATACAAAGGATCGTGCAACTCAATCATCACGTGAGTCCTCAATTGAAATTTCGTACCCAAGCTTTCTGCCCCTTTATCATAACATTTCTGTCATTCATGTCTCATCATTCGCTGAATTCTTCTTGTACTATTTCATAGTACCATATACCTTTTGGAACATTAACAGATCTCTCTGTTATTTCACATTCTCACTTAATCTCATCATGATCTTGCCTTACAATCTATTCCTTATTCGCTTTCCTTATCTTGTGATCGTATCGTAGTACGACCCTCTTACTGTTCCAGATCATATTATTATAATTTCTTTCTATACTTTCTGGATTACCTTATCATCTTTATTACTTGAATCAGGTGTCCCCTGATTTTTCTTTGAGATTCATCTTTGAATCATTTCTAATATTCTTTCAGATATGTTTTTAATTGAAGTTATAAATTTTCTCAATTCGTTTCATTCAAAACTTCCTTAATATCTTTATCTCTTCCTTATAATCTTATATCTTTCATATTTTCTTTACTTTAGCCACTATCTGAGATCTGTATTTCTTAACTTACATCTTTCTATTTTAATTCCTCCATGTTCATCAAACTTATCACGTATTTGAACTCAGGAACTTACCAAAACTATATGGTTGAGGAGCTTGTCCTAGTCAGGCCATAGTCACCCATTCGCTAAAGGGGCTCCACCATATAATCATGAGTCACGAGTTTACCATACGCTTGAGTTTTCAGAACACTCAACTAACCTTACTCTTTCTTACTTTAGGTTATAGCCTAAGGTATCATTTTTTCTAAGGGTTATAACATCTAGCTCTGATACCAACTGTAACGTTTATCCTTCACTCGGCTTTTCAACCTTGCTTAGGACAACACCCAACAGTTGTACCTATCAGCTTACCACCTGTATTTTAGGCGTCCCCTACGGAGAGTCTAGCTTCGGTGCATTCCCTTAAACCACTAGGACGTCACCAACGAGAGACTCGGGGCTCTTTCTTTATGGCTCTGATACCAACTGTAACGTCCCCGAAATTCGACCCACTTTATTACCTTAATTTCATATTTATTATACCTTATTTTCCTTACGTCCAAATTTCGGTTCATTAATAAATCTTTAATCACCTTAATTGATCCATTAATTGATTTTAAAATATCAATTATCAAAATCCTCGTATAAATTTTTCTTTTTTCTCACTTTTTCAATCATTGTATTAAAGTATTTTGATATTTAAAATCCTTACATTTCGATCCTCGTCCCTGGATCGCAACCTTTACTTTTTCTTTTCTTTTCTTGTATCATAAAGCTCGGCATTCAAATTTTAATATCATTCATATCCAAACAAATATTATTTATTTCATGATTCATCATCAAATATATAATAGTCTCTATCATAATATTCATGTTGAACAATTTTAATTCACCGTTTAACTATATACATCATATTCCGATCCCACTTATCTGTACATATAGCATATTGAAGTAACTTGGCAATTTATCCATATTGATTCATAATATAAACATTTAATTCTAAAGTTCACAACCTTTTTGGGAAAATTTGTCTCTATATAATCCGATATATCTGAAATTCATTTCTTAACCTGCAAAAGTTTATTTTAAGCAAGTAATGAGCACAACGGCTCAGCAAGTTCAACAGTTTATGTTTCACGTAACACATACCTTAACATACTCAGTGTGTGTCATATATCATGTGCTTGTGCTTCTATTATAGTAGTATATCCCACATCATTACACAAAGTACACATAGTTGTCATGTTATACATAGATCACATAACACATAATTTATTTGCATTTAAACAAGTATTTACATATCATAACAGGCAACAATTAACATTAAAGGACTGAAGAACTTACCTGTATCCCCAATTAATAAATTGATAGCTCAACACTCTTTCTCGAACAACCTATGACCATAAAATAATCAAATAATAATTATTTATCTTCTTATGATATTAATTTAATTAATTAATATCATCTCTATGCCAATTATCACTTTATATGGTTAATTATATTAACCTCGTCCTGTAAAATATTAATATAACTTAATATCAATATTCTCAATACGAACAACGTGGCTCTTCGGATAAAATTTAGCATTTTTGGTTGTCCATAATTTTATTTAACCATTTTTCTAAATTGTAACCTTACTAGATTAATATCTAAAGTATTTAAATATTAATCCTCAATATTTAATATTTATGCAAAAATATTAAATTTAATGCCCAAATATCATTTCTATATTTTTAGTATTTTTCTATAATTTTTTATAATTGTTAAACAATTTTTTAAACATTTATTTCAATTAAAAACAATTTCTGAGGGCATTTTCATCATTTATGCGCCCTTAGGGACATAACCGGAATTTTCCGAAAAGTCCCGGGACATTTCTGTAATTACGGCGCGTCTAGGACACGCCCGGTATTTACCGGAAAGGACAAGGGTAAAAGTGTAATTTATCCGCGTGGTCGATCGCCGCGCAATGCGCGCGGCCTTCCCTTCCCAGACAAACGACGTCGTTTGGCTCGTTCGGCAGCGAACCCCAGCCGCGCATGGTGCGGCCCCCTTTTCTACCCCCAAAACAACGTCGTTTATATGCGCGCCTTTGAAAAAAAATGGCTGTCGCGCAATGCGCGGCAGCCCTTTTCTTCTTCTTCCCCTGCAGTCGTAACAGTATACCAACCTAAACAATTTTACACCATTTTTTTTTTGCACCAATTTTTCCCAACATAATTACTCCATAAATCATAAAATTCATAAATATAAATCCAAAAATTATTTGGAATAATTATTCTAATTATTTACAATTTTCTATAAAATTTATTTATTACCAATAATACCAACATAATTTCAATAAAAATATTTTTATACCTTCAAAGCTTGACTTTCTTCCTTTGTTGGCACCCAATCTTTCCTCTCTTTTTGTGACTATGAAGTTCTCCGGTGGTCACGGTGGTGGTTGGTGGTGGTTCGAATGGGAGAGAAGGAGAGTTTGTGTGTGTGTGTGTTTTTTTCTTGCTTTCTTTTTCCTTTCTTTTTATAACCCACACTCAACCATCCACGTTGGCCACTTAAAAAAAAATATTTCACCGCCTTACACCCACTTGAATCTTCCGGATTTTTCCAACATAGCATGCATAAATATAATTTAATATATTATATAATTATTTCGTGTAATAAATATTTTATATAATAAATATAAAATATTTATTTTAATTCACTAAAAATCATAACATAATTTTTCATTAATATTAATACCTCTTTTAGGTACTTTACTTGACAAATTTTGTATACGCATACTGACATGCATGCAATTATATGGGGTAATTTATACCTCCAAAATTCATAAAATAATACATATAACTTATAAAAATTATTTTTCATAATTTTTCACTTCATTACTTGGACATCATATTACATTAACATGTTCACGTTTTTAAAATATTATCCTTCATAAAAGTCATAATAATTCCATTATACATAACCATAATTTTTATTAAATTAAAACATTCATTAACTTTTAATTTCCTCATATAAATTATATAATTTCTTATTATATAATTTATATAATTACTTTTCTTCTCAATTAATTTCTAAACCTCCTCTATAATTCTTGATTAAATCTAAAATCAATAATTATAATTTTATTAATTTCCTCATTAACTTTTTATAAATTTTTGGATTAATTTAATTATTAATCCCTTAATTTTCATAATTAATGGAATTTATAATTACAACAATTAACCATAAACACACACACACACACACACACACACACACACACACACACACACACATATATATATATATATATATATATATATATATATATAAATATATATATGCATATCTAATTCATACATCTCACATTACCACATAACATCATTTAAATACTAATTTATGTACTTCCACAATAATTTAATTGTACAATTTATTGTACTTCTACCTGAAATTTCTTTTATTCCTCATAAATTGTTTTTAAATAATTTATTTACTTTTCAATTATTTTAATTCCTCGCAATTTATCATGGTCTCCGTACAAATTTAATTTACTAATTAAATCTCATCACATACCTTAAATCGCATAAAATAATAATTAATTTACACAACCTTGATAATTTTTATCAATTAAATCCTTATTTAATTTTATTAAATAATCCTGAAAATTCGGGTCCTTACAAAAGATGTTTCAAAACAAACATTATTTTGACATGTATGAGCTTAAGGTAATTTATAATTTATATCCATTTTACTTCCATTAGCTGAAGTCATTCTTTCAGTAGTTTTTACATAGTACCTAGTTGGGATTAGACATTCTTGAATACAATTCAAGTCAGCACCAGTATCAACTAATGTTGGGATTTCTAAAGTGAATATTTTGTTAATAATTATAGTGACTTTAATATATCATTTCTAAATAGTAAGAGATTTTAATATGTTTAGAGACAATCCTTATTGACTAAGGGTATTATTATCACTATCCGAGTTATTAACTTTAGAAGTTTCAGCTTTTTCTATATCCTCACAATCCGATGAGCTATTAACTAACAATGCATCTTTTTCTTTGAGCTTATTAATTTCATTTCTTAATTCAGGGATTTCTGATTTTAATTTAGAATTTTCTCGTTTTAAGTTATTAACTTCTTAATTTAATTCAGGTAAAGTTATCTCTTTTACCGAATTTTTAAATCTTTCTAAAGTTTTATTAATACTAAAAATAGGTTTTTCTTTTAATTTATTTACTTTGTTAGTTGGAGTATCTTTATTAAAAAGATCTTTTAATTGTTTAGTATATTATATTTTTAACCGAGGATCATATATTTTACTAATTAAATCAATTAAAAGACTTTGTTCTTCTTCATGTCTACTTAAAACTTTTAGGGTTTTATTACAGCAAGTATCAGTACATCCTAAGGTTACTTTAGGGTTTTGACTAAATTCACTTTCTGAAGTGGAAGTGTTGTCGAAGTTACTAGAAGACTGAGAATAAATATTTTCATATTCATTACTACTAGAATCATTCTCTATTTTTATTAACTCAATTATTTGATTACTATATTCTTCAGATATTTTTAATTGTTTTAATTTTTCTTTAACTCTACATTCATTTTTATAATGACATTGTTTACCACAATTATGACAAATCACTTTACTCTTATCAAATTTTTTTTTATAAGTTTTTTTATAACTTGTATTTTTGGGTGACCTTTTATAATAACTTTCTTTGTTACTATATTTTTTTGTTTTCTTAATTTATGTATTTTATCATTTTTAAAGTGACTTCTTTTTCTGGAAGGAGCAATAGGAGGCAAACCATATTGTTCACAAAAGGATCCTAACTCGTATTTGGCTTTATGTTTATCTTTTCGAGCATGTTTACTAATTTTAAAGTCAATACACATTTTAAAATATGTTCTTTGACTAATAATGTCACCATAGGTTAAATTATCGTAATCAATAAATCCTAGGTTTTTGCTTAATTCTTCTCGAATTTTATGTGCAAATAAATTAGGTAATCCATTTACAAATTTTTCTTTCCAGAAAGGTTTATTACTATTATCACGCATCATAACTCTAGAAGTAAAAATATCTTTATACCATCTAAAGTCACTTAAAGTAGGACATCTGAAATTACTTAGTTGATCATGGATTTTATCAGTTATATTATTAGGAGTTCAAATAAAATATTTTATTATTGTATAAATTAAGGTATTAACTCCATCAGGGGGACCTAAACCAAGGGTTTCATCAAGTATATGATTACCTTCATTATCACATTGAACTGCATTAATAATACAATATCTGGATTCTTCAGTAAGGTATTTTTTCTACCAACATCTAAGAATACCAGTAAATCCACTAGCCAATAGTTCAACATTCTCAGACTGTCCTAAATAGTGAAAAGTAGTTAAATAATTGTGACACCCCAGAATTTTACAGAAATTCCAAATGAGGATTTTGATGAATTAAATAGAGGTTATGAGATAAAACGTGGTTTAAATGATAGAATGTATTAAGGAATGCTTAAATATGATGTATTGTGTGAGCAATGTGATAGAAATGACCAATGGGATTAAGTTGATGATTAAGAGAGAAACTCTTGATATAAGAGAGGGTCTATAGATCGTATATAGATCAATTATTTATGTAAAGTGTATTAATAACGTAGTAGATCATGAAATTATAATGTAAATGAATTTTGAGGATTTAATGGTAATATAACGGATTTAAGATGAATAATTTATGGTGTTGCCTACAGTAAGACAATTTGAAAGGAATCAGTGTAGGACACTGTTGTGTCAGCAGGTGATAGCTTAGATATATGAAAATGTATATGTGTGTATTTAATTTATTAAAGATAAAAGGATTTAAAGCTTAAGGAAATATTGGAATAAGAAGTGAGTGTGTGAATTGATGTTTTAGTTACGGAAACTGATAAGAGTTTAATGAATAGGCCTGGAGAGGCGATAATATAAGAATTGGCATTACGTGTGTCATGTAAGTAAGTGAAAGGATGTAAAGATTATAAAAGTGATTATATGAGTTTATAAGGTTAAAATGACGATGAATTTTGGTAATTCAATCGAGGTTCTCTTCTCGAGGAAACGGTTTATGGAAAATGGTGAGTAAACGACTACTTGAAATGTTGACAATTGGAATTTATTTATTGTGAAATCAAAAGGTTCATAGAAATTGGAATTTAAGGAATAACATGGAATTTGGCAATTTTGTGTATTATTATTAATTAAGGAAATTCAATGTTCAAATTGTGACAAGAGATTTGGGACAAGCAAATTATGGAGTATTTAATGATGGAATGAAATTCAAACGTAATAAAGCAAGTTGGGAGCAAAAAGGAATTGATTTGGATAAAAAATGAACAAATTAGAAATTTAAGGGATTAAACTTGCTAGAATTTTGTGGCAATGACCAAAATGCCCTTGTCAAGTTATGTAATGACCAATGTGTCCTAGAGTGGTTCAATGACTACTATGCCTTGACAATTTGGATAAGACATATATGTCCCAATTGGTGAAATGACGGAAATATCCCTCACTTATTATGTGAAATGTCTTAAAAATCCCTAACCATGCTTGGATTAACTTAACTGTTGGAGATGTTATGTAATATATGTATGAGCATCTAGCTAGCTTGTTTCATTTTTCTTGCTCATCATCCGAAAGTTCTAGCAAAGGAGAGAAAAAGAGAGAAGGAACCATGAAATCTTGGAGAAAAGCTAGAAATCATGAAGTTAGAGATCTCAAGTGGCTAAGTAACAAGAAGAAAAGAGGAAGAACTCATTAAGATGAAGCTATCTATGCAAAGAAGTTGGATATCCAAGGAGGTATAATCATGTTCTTACTCTAAAGTTTGAAGTTGATGTGTTTAAGTGATAGTTTAAAGGTAGTCATGCATGTATCTTTGGGGTACATGGCTTGATTTTGTAAGTTAAGTAAGTTACAAGCTTTATAAGTGATTAATCATGGAACCCTAGGCTTGAAAGTTGTGTATTAAGATTAATGAATTATCCATGCATGTGTTTAAAGCTAGAACTTATGATTTAAGGAGAAATATGTGTCATATGTTGATGGAAATAGTGAAACCCTGGTTGAAAGTAAAGAATAGGTTCAAGACATGTGAAGTTTCATGTTAAATAGAGTTCTAAGTTATGAAAGGTGTAAAATATGTTTTGTTAAGGGAAGTGTAATGTTAAGATTTGAATTGTAGATGATCATGTGTTTTATGTTAAGGGTTTTGATGAAAACCTAGTTTGAGGTGTTAAATATGTTAGATTTATGCATATTATTTTGTTGGATAGCATATAAGATGCTCAAGTGGTTTAAAAATGTGTTTGTTAAGGAAAGATGTAAAATATTAGCCTATACTTTTTGTGTAAATAACGTAATAATCTGTAAAGTGCACTGAAATGTGCATATGGAGGTTATAGAGACGTATAAAGTCATTAAATGTGTTGGTGATTGCCTAGGTGGTGTGTTGAGATAAAAGTGTTAAGTGAATTCAAGTTTGGAATTTGAAAAGTTTTGTAAAATTTGATAAAATGCTGTCAAAAGGTGATTTTTGGCCATTTTTGAGGAATTAAAGTTGAAATGAAGTCAAATGAGTCTTTTTCATGTTAATACATGTGTTAGGGTTGATTTGGTAGTCAACGGATTAAAATTGGATTGAATTGGCGATTCGAACGATCGAAATCGATCGTTTCGAATTGAATTGGATTTTAACGGACAAAAATCGCCTCGTGCGAAGTTTTATGGTTTTGAAAGTTGGGACATGTCATTTATGACTTATATGAACTATGTCAAGTGTTGGAATTGATTTTTGAAGCAATTGGCCAAAAATCACAAAGTTGCAAAAGTTGAGTTTTAAAATTCTGAAAAATTTTCTAAGTATAGAAATGTATTGAACAGGCCTCCTATGTGCTAGTGTATCTCTATTTTTAAGAAGCCAAATGAGGCAATTAGTATTTTTGAAAAATACTAGGTAGCGAGGTCTAGATGTGGTCCAAATTTCAGCTCAATTGGATGTAAGATGAAGGAATTAAAAATCAGCAAAGCAAGGTCAAAAATCAGAAAGTCTGCTGAACCAGGACTGCGCCGGGGCGCAGTCATTAAGCCTAGACACTGTGCCGGTGCGCAATATTATTGTTCATGGCCGAGAGTTTTTCGCGGCCAGCGAAGTCTGGAAGAAGAAACTTGGCGCCGGGACGCGATGTACTGTAGCAGAAAATAAATTTTAATGTCCGAAAAGCTATGTTTTGATATAGAATGATAGAGATGAGTTATGTAAACCCTAAATGAACTAGAATGGACTATATAAAGGATGTCAATGTATAATGAAATAAGAAGTGGCATAATGTAGCATGCCTAAAGTTAAGCCAAAGTGAGTTAAAGGTTATGAAAATGTCGGGAATGAGGTAGGATGTATTATTAACCTACATAAGGTATAATACATCAAATGTGAAATGATTAAAGACGATGGTCGTATAATTATAGATTAAGTTTGATGTGATATATTAAGTTATGATCCTATATTAATGTATAGGTTATGTATTGACAGATAAGGCTTGATGTAGCAGTCCGATGCAAAGAATGATAGAATGACCAAGCAATGCAGCACAGGTTAAGTGTAATAAATGATAACCAGGCAAGTTTTTCAGACTTAAGCGTATTAGAAATTCTATGTGAGATACATGATGTTATATGAGTGGAACGTGCCTTATGTGCAATTAAGTGGTTAAGTGCTAAATGAATTACGTGACATTAAGCATGATATATTAAGGTAAATAATGCATGAACATATATTAAATTGTGAGCATGAAAGGTGTTAGCTGATTAACTTGCTGAGCGTTATGCTCATTCTTGCTATAACTAACATTTCGGGTAAAGTACAAGAAGGCCGGAGGTTCCGGTGCTGCTAGAGGTAAACGGAATGCATTGGTAGACAAGCACGAAGGAAATATTTATTTGAAAATGTGAAATATCCATGTAAATTAGATATGTATTAAAGCTAGATGGAAGCGAATGATGTATAGTTTGTAAATCCATATGGTTAAAGGTGCATGTATGTATTATTTAAAGTGGAAGTGGGAATGAGGCTGTATGATTGTAATTTTCTTATAAGTCGAGTTTGATATATATAGAATATGGTATGTATGATATAGATGTATGAAAGCAGGTATACATGCACAGGAGCAAGTACAGAACATGTGCATATAATTAGGGCCATGTATAGATAGTTCATGGCGAAAATTTATTTGCAGGTTGTACTAAATCATAAAATTATATATGATTATAGTAGGTCTCAAATAATTGATGTTTGACCTAAGTTTAATGAAGGGTAAGTAAACATTGTGATCCTAAGACAGGTAATGAGGAACAATAAACAATATAATAATAAAAAAAAATGGACCTAATTTATGGTCAACTAAATGGTTTCAAAGGGTTAAAGATTAAGTTTTAACGCACGAGATCCCTGTCAATATAGTTTTAAAGTTAATAATGATGATATTCAGAGATAATCGAATAATTAAATAAGGTCGGGATTTCGGGGCGTCACAATAACTATTAGCTACCATGGACATGTGATTTAATTTATTTAATAACTCTTGTTCACTAAGGTCATCTATGTTCCATTCATAAATTTTATTAGCAGAAACAGAAAATTGATTATCTAAATTTCTTTCTTCAAACTATAAGTCTGGAGGGGTTGATTTAGAATACCAATTTTTTGTTTGACTAGTAATAGTTGAATTTTTAAAAGTTAATTTTCTAAATTGATCTTAATTTCTTGAATAGCAGAGTTGTCAGTATTTGACTCACTACTATTCGAATTTTCTCTTTGACTATTATGTTTTTCAATAGCAGTTAAAGTCTTGGTGTCACTAGGTTCAGGTTTATCTAATTTTTTAAATAATTTATCTAATGTTTTAACTAACTCTTTATCAGTACTGGGTGATCCCAGACCTTGCCTATTTTGAGGTAGGTTTAACAAGAGTTTTTTAATTTTACCATTGTGATCATGACTGAGAGTTTTATCGTTAAATTTTTCTTCAATTTTATCTAATTGTTTACCTAGTGTTGTCAAGTACTGGTTAGTAAAATTATTTTGTTCAATTATTGTTTTTATCATCATTAATACCATCTGAAATTTTAAATGGACTTGCAACAATAGATGTATTTTTAACTGATAAAATAACTGTTTTCAAAGGTGGATGACTAGAAGAAATTCTTGACTTATCTTCTTTTACCCATTGGCTTTTAGTAATTACATTACATTTACCATAATACTTTTCATACCAGGTATAAAAAGTAATATTCACCTTTTCTTTTAAAATATTTTTTTTTTCATTTTTTGACTATTTTTTTCCTATCAATTTCACTATGGTTTGCACGAAATTGATGTCTTTTACTTTTATTTTTCTTTGAATTAAAATCATTAGTTAATTTTTCTCATTTAATTTTAAAGTCTTTTTGTATAACTCTAAGTTGGTGGTGAACTGGTTTTGTTTCAAAATCTGATTGGGTAGGAGATAACGGTTGTTCATCATCTTCATCTTGACTAACCAATTCATTATTATAACAGGGTTGACTAGTTTGACCTTCACTATTAATTCCTTTTAACTTAATATTTTGAAGTGTAGTTTTGCTTAATAACTCTGAATCTTTTCTAGAAGATGCTATAGTGCTACCAATATCTTCAATTATTAAAGGCCTTCCAAGTCTTGAATCATCAAAGCTTATTCTGACAGTTCCATCTAAGTATTGTTTAACATTTTTTAAATTCATTATGTTACTATTAACTGATTTATGTGGTATTTCATTTTCTAATATCCACCGTCTAGGGAGATTTATATCTCTCCAAAGAATAGTCTTTGGGACTTAAATATTAGCATCACTAGTACTACTTTGTATTAAAACGGTTTTATCTTTAGCACTTTTAAGTAAGACTTTTACATTTAAATTAGTCTTCATTGTTTTATAATAAATTCTAAATATTAAAGCCAATGCTTGAGAACCCTCAATCATTTGGGTTATTTCTCCAGCAGTTGTAATATTTAAAGTTAAAGCTTTTAACAAATGTGGATCACTTAGACTTAATGTGAAATCTGGAAAGTAGTTAAAATGGACAGGTTCTTTGTGCAGAATAGATTCTATAATGCCTAAAATACTTGGTACATAGTTTAAATACCTTGCATCACGAAGACATAAAAGTATGCTTGAATTAATTCCTTTAATGCTTAAAGGTTTGACTACAACCTGAATAAGACCTATGTGGAAAAAATTATATCCTTTAAGTCTATGTTTTTTAATTACTTCACTTGTTAATAAGGAATAATTTTCATGTTCTTTATTAATTGCATAAACCTTTTCAACAATTTTAACATTATAATCTGACTTGAAATTATCAGAAAAGTTGACTTGTAATTTTTTTAGGTGAAATATTAGGTATATTCCAATTACCAAAGTCTTGACTTAATTTATCATAACTATGTTCTTCTTGATTAACTATGTCAGGGATGGAAGACAAGGCTACTGACCTTGAACTAACTGAAGAGCTAGACCTAAAAAGTCTACTCATTTTATCTAGAAAATAAAATTTTTTTCTTAGATCATTTCGCTTAAACGACCCTACTTGCCTTATGTAAACGCATACCTAAGTTCTAAGATTTCCTTAGCCTAAATTGTAAACGCATACCTAAGTTCTAATAACTAGGTGTCTTACAGTAAGAAATGTTACTCAGTTTGGAGCCTAAGGTCAAAAGTTTTGAATTTATAGAAAAATGAATTGACTAAATAGACATGAATTGACACACACACACACACACACACACACACACATATATATATATATATATATATATATATATATATATATATATATATATATATATTACATTTATTTGTCATGTCACTTTATGACTCTGTGTGTATGAGTGAGTGAGTGTGTTTGTGTGTAATGTGCCATGTCTGGTTGTTCCATCACTCTCAAGTCCCAAGCAGCATTTTAAGAACCGGTTTAAGAAAAAATATAATGGTTTGGCCTGGCTTGGCCCGGGCCTCAGGCCGACGCAGGCTTACATTTTGCACACAAAGCCTGGTCTCGCCTCTTGAACGTGAATGCATGGCCTGACCTGGTCAACAGCTAAGGCCTGTCAATCCCGGGCTAGACCAGGCCAGACTGGCCCGATGTGCATGTCTATGTATAGGTATACTTATAGAGTTAGCTGGTGGGTGAACTAAGCTAATTCATGTCTCACTCTCTGTTCTAAATCTCAAAACTTTATCTTTCATTTTCTCTTCCAAATTCAGGTGTAAGCAAGTAGAGTCGCAGAAGATTGTAAATAGAAAAAAAGCAATTGGTGTTATAAGAGCCAAGAGGGAGCTCTAACATAGTTCAGAATAGGCATAACAAGTTCAAGCTTCTCTTCAAGCTAGCAAAATGGTAACAATATTCCTATCTAAGCCTTCTAAGTATCTTATGATTTGTATTGTTGTTTTGTACTGATTTGACGTGGGAATATGTATGCATACTATGGATCATGGTGAATGCAGGGGTGACTTAAGACAATTTGGGACCTAAAGCGATATTTCTAAATGAGTCATTCTATGTTTGGTACGTCATCTATTGACTTTTATAATCAAATTGACTATTTTTCAATTTAATATATCTTATTATTATTTAATATATATGTAAAAAATGCCTATAAATATTATAAACTACATACAATTTAGTATTAATCTCAATGTTTATTTTTCTAAAAATATAAATATATATATTTAATTGTTAATTTTAAAAATAGTCAATTTGACTACAAAAATCTATGGAGGACTTTTATCTTGGGACGGAGGGAGTATTAATATTTTTTATTTAAATGAGATTTTTTTTTATACTGTTACTTTTTTTTAAGGTATTTAATATTTAGATTGAATTATGGGCCCTAAAAGATTGATTGTGCTTATATTTTTAAAAGGCTATTTTTACATAATTTATTTATGGTGTTTAAAAATTTGGGGCGTTCATTTGAACTGGGGTGTGAGGATCCGAATTTTCAGAATTTCTTTAATAATATTAAATGAAAATTTAATTAACAAAATTATTAAGGTTGTTTAAATTATTTGTGATATTATGTGATTTAAGGCATGGATGAGACTTAATTGATAAATAAAATATGTACAGAAATGATGATAAAGTGTGTGAAGGGATTTAATTGGTAAATTAAATCCGTACAGAGATGGTAATAAATGGTGTGAAATTAAAATAATTGAAAAGTAAATGAATTATTTAAGAACAATTTATTAAGAATAAGAGAAATTGTAATGACAACGAATTTCATTATACATTGTAATTATAATTAATATATAATTAACAATGAATTTAAAAAATTTTGTATTAATAAATTGTGAATTAGATAATTAAATAGATGTACTTGTATGTGCGTATATTTAATTAAAGAATTAAAGCAAGGGTATAATTAATTAAAGCAAATCTAATTGGATTATATTTTTAATCCAAATAAGTTGATAAACTAGGTCCAAGATATTAACCTAGTAGCCCATGTAATTAATTTAATTACTAGCCCATATAATTAATTAAACAAACACAATGCTTATTTTAATTAAAGGTAGCATAGTTATTTAAATGCTAGCCCAATGTGATAATTAAATTGAGCTCAAACCAATTCAATGGATGAGCCCAATATATTTAATCCTGGAGTCCAAAGTGGAGCCCAATAGGAAGTCAAAATTGGTCAAAATTGTTACATATATGAATATACATATATAGATATATATATATGTATAATTAAAGTAGAAAAATTAAAGGAAAAATGGCTAGGAAAATCTCATTTTTGCTTATTTTTATGAGGGTCCCACTTGGATTGCTTGATTTGCTAGATTGCTTCTCTTACACACTAGATCAAAGTTGGCCAACAACTCTAGTCAATCAACTAGTCAATCACTATGTCAATCCATCAAATAGTAAGCTTGATTAGCCTTTAATTTCACCAACATTGGTGAATTAGGAAGCTTAATGGTGTGTTAGTAGATGGCTATAAAAGGAACACTCCACACTTGTTCTATGTTTGTTAGTTCATTTGAAGTTTGCTAGAAAGAAAAATAGAGAGCATTTGGGAGTGTAGAAAAATATTTTGAGAGCAAAATTATTAAGAGAAGGAGTTCTTGGTTCATGTCATCTTCTTTCACCACCTATTTTGGAAGAAAAAGGAAGATAATCATTAAATCAAGGTAATGGTTATTCTAAATCTAATTTTTGTTTTAAATTAAATAAACTAACATGTGTGTATAAATATGTTAATATAGTTAATAATGTGTAGTGGTAATATTTATGTCATGCTTGAGTTAATATGTTTGGTTTGTATTTTGGTATCATATATATGTTAAAAACATGTGTTTAATAGTGTGTAAACAAGTTTTGGAATTTATGTCCAAAAATATTCTTATAAAACTTAGGTTTGATGTTCTAATATTATAGAACATTAAATCATGAGAAAAACAAAGTTTGAATCACTCAAAATGGAGTTATATACAAAAAGTTATGATTTGTGGTAGTTTATGTGATGTAAAAATTTTTATAAAAAAATTATGATATTAAATCATGAAAAATTAATTTTTCATGTTATAAATTAATATAAGGTGATTGGTAATATTTTTGGATTTTTTTTGAGGAGTTAAAGATTTATTGAAGGTATAATTTTAGTTAAAAATGCACTGTTCACATTCTGCTGGAGAAGAAAAAAAAAACACTGGCCGCGCAATGCGCGCACCACTGTTCACTGAAAAACGCGGAGCCAAACGACGTTGTTTGGTGCCGGTAAAATTATTCCGCGCGCGTACGCGCAGAAGCCGTCTTCGGCTTCTCAAAACGGCACCGTTTTGAGCCGTATCAGTGATGCACGCGCAATGCGCGGTAAATGATTTTGGCAGAAATTACAATTCTGCCCCTCCGTGTTTTTCTCAGCGAAATTACTATTTTGCCCTCGGATCAGTTTTCAATTTATTTACATAAATGCCATTCGAGTTATATTTAAATATTTGAAAACTAATTTAAAATTATAACAAAAATAATAATAATACAAAAATGATATTGAGGATGATATTTTTCATTAAGTTTAATATTTAAATATTTTAAATATTAATCTAGTTAGCTAAATCATGGTTAAGTTAAATAAATTTATCATTTATTTATTATTTTAAATGTTAATAATAAATAAAGGTGATAAATTAGCAATTATTATTTAATTCCTATTAAATAATAATTAAAGAGAGATAAAATTTATAAATTAATTATTTATTATTTAAATATTATTAAATAATAAATAAGGATAATTAAGTAATTAATTATTATTTAATTAGCATTAAATAACGATTAATGGAAATTAAGTTATTAGATTTAATAATTTATTATTTAATTTAAATAATAAATAAGAATGAATTGATTATTATTTAACCTTAAATAATAATTAAAATTAATTAAATAATTAATTATTAATTAATTGACATTAAATAATAATTAAAGAGGGTTAAAATTAGTAACATATTATTTAATTTTCTTAAATTAAATAATAAGTAAGGTTAATTACTTAGTTAATTATTGGTTGATTAATATTAAATTAAAGAAGGTTAAAATTAAGTCAATAATTATTTATTATTTAATTATTATTAAATAATAAGTAAGTACAATTAGTTATTATTTATTTTAAATAATAACTAGAGTTAATTAATTAATTTATATTTAATCAAGATTAAATAGTAATTAAATAGAGACTGAGTTAATAAAATAAATTGAATTTAATTATGATTTAATTAAACAATTGTAATAAGTTGTTTAAGGGTTTAATAAGTGTCCTACACTTAAGAAAAATATTTTTTAACTTATTAAATTATTAACCTAAAATGATTAAGGGTCTATAAGGTTAATAATATTGTTTTGACTAATGTAAATTATGTGTTAGTACTTATGTGTGGTAAATAAGTTCATTATTAAGCGTATAGTTATGCAAATACGCCGTACTAATTATTAGACCGACTTTATTAATGTTAGGTCTTTCAAAGCAAGTTAGTTAAAGCTAGACATTTATTGTAGCTGAGCAGACAGGCAAGTTCTCTAACCCTACTCATTTATTGTTGAACAAGTTTCTATACTTGTATTTATTGTCAAAGCTTGAAGTGGTTTAATTATTTAAAATTATCCCACATCTATATTGTTTATAAAATCGCACTTAGTGCACTTAAAGCTTATTAGTTCTTGATTCATGAACTGTATTAAAAATGTCAAAAGCTAATAGTTCAGCTAGACATTATGTTTATAAATTCAATACTTGAATACTTTTAAAAGCTTTTCCAAACCATTATTGGGTGCGGATTTCTTATATTAAGTCTGAGAATTGAACAACCCTAAATTAGGGGATTTTGTGTCGGGAAACCGACTTTGGGCGCCAGTGACTAAATGTAATGCATATACAGCGGGTTGAATAGGCTGATCCCCTTAAAACCAAACAACTCAAAGGGTCAGAGAAAACTCTATTATACCCTCGTTAGTTCAGGGTCCTTAGTGACCACTCAGCATTTTAAGATTCAAATATTCTGTTTATTAAAATTTGAATCATGTTTCATTCACAATTGTTATATCTATTGTTGAACCATTGATGACATTTCCCATTCATTCATGATATATTAAATCTCTATGATTGTTCTAAAGTTGCTGAGCAAACTAGTTGCTCATTCTTGCTTTATCATGACCATTTTTCAGATAGACCCGATTGCTCCAAGAAGGATAAGGGAAAAGGAAAGGCCAAAGCTTAAGTAGCTTATGCATGCTAATTAGATATTTAAATATGTGTTTACCATTGATAAACCTTTTGTAATTCCTTATGATAGGAACTGATTTATGTTAAGGTTGATAGACCCTGGTATTGTAACCTTTTGAAGGGAACCAATATGTATTATTCTGCGATATTTAAATGCAATGTATGTATTTAATTGTTAGTAATGTGTTGAATAGTGAGAACCAAACTCGAGGTTATAGAACCTGGATTTGGGGTCGTCACCGAAATTAGATAAAAAGGTACAATAAATTGTACAATTAAATTATTGTGGAAGTGCAAAAATTATGATTTAATAGTGTACTTGGTAATGTAAAATATAGAAAATGGATATGTATATATATACATTTGTATATATATATATATATATATATATATGTGTGTGTGAATGTTTAATTGAAAATTATAGATTTCATTAATTTTGGAAATTAAGGGATTAATAATTAAATTAATCCAAAGTTAAATAAAAAGTGAATGAGGAAGTTAGTAAAATAAGAAACATTGATTATTTAATTAATCAATAATTATGGTGAAGGTTTAGAAATTGTTTAAGAGGAGAAAGTAATTTTATAAATTATATACTAATAAAGTATATAATTTATATAAGGAAAGTAAAGTAAAATATTAATGGAAGAATAATTATATAAATTATATAAGAATTTTTATATAATTTATATAAGATGATTAAATTAATGAGAGAGTTAATAAATGTGTAATTTTGAAGGAATTTAAGAAAGGAGAATGTAAATATATAAATTATATAATATTAAATTATATAATTTATATATAAAGAAGTTAATGTAAATAATAAAGAAATAGAAAATAAATGAGAAAAAAGAATGTTTTAATTTATTAAAAATTATGTTTACGTATAATGAAATTTTTATGATTTTTATGAGAAATAATATTTCGAAAACGGGAACATGTTAGTGTAACATGTTGTCCAAATAACGAAGTGAAAAATTATGAAAAATAATTTTTATATGTTACATGAATTATTTTATGAATTTTGGAGGTATAAATTACCTCATATAGTTACATGCATGGCATTATGCGTGTACAAAATTTGTCACGTAAAATACCCAAAAGAGGTATTAATATTATTTATAAATCATATTATGATTTTAGTAAATTAAAATAAATATTTTATATACATTATATAAAATATTTATTACACAAAATAGTTACATAATGTACTAAATTAATATTGCATGCTTGATTTTTGGAACTTTCGAGAAAGAAAAAAAAAGTCGGTTGCATGATGGGCGGCGGAATTGTTTTTTTTTTCTTTCAAAAGTGGTTAAATCATTTATTATAAAAGGAAAGGAAAAAGCAAGTTAAGGAAAGAAAAAGAAAAGAGAATAAGCAAACAAAGCCAATTCTCTCTCTCACTATTTTTCTTCCCACCCGGCAACACCATCACCGCCACTGAGAACCACCATGGCATCCAAGTGAAGTTCTAGCCTCAAAAGAAAGTTTTTTCAAGCTTTTGGGGAGGTTAAGAAATGAATTTCAGAAATATTGGATTATATTAGAGATGGATCAACCTAGAAGGTTGTAAATGAAATGGTTATATTCAATATGGTAAATTGCAAAGTTTATTTTGACGTTTCGTATATTCATATACGTTGGATCTGTATAGGATGAATAGAGTTAAATTGTGAACCGTGAATGTTCAAATTAATTGTTACGATAGAAATTATTATACGTTTGATTGTGACCGATGCAACAAGGAATATTTGTATGAAAATAAATGACTGTAAATTTTGAATGATGAGCATTATGATATTGGTTACAGAAAGAAAAAGTAAAGGTTGCGATTCAGGGACTAGGATCCAGATGTAAGGATTTTAAATATCCAAATATTTTAATACAATGATTGAATTGAGAAAAAGAAAAATTTATACCGAAAAATTTGGTAATTGAAGATCGTAAAGTTAATTATTGGATTGAAGAAGGGATTAAAGATTTATTAACGGACCGAAATTTGGACGTAAAGGAAGATAATGTATAATAAATACAAAATTTAAGGTAATAAGGTTGGTCGAATTTCGGGGTCGTTACAGTTGGTATCAGAGCTAGAGGTTATAAACCTTAGGTAAATAATACCTTAGGCTATAACCTTAGTAAGAAGGAGTAAAGTTAGATGCGTGTTCTAAAGGCCCAAGCGTATAGTAAGCTCGTGACTCATGATTGTATGGTGGAGCCCCTCAGCGAATGAGCGACTATGGCCTGACTAGGACAAGCTCCTCAAACCATATGATTATGGTAAGTTCCTGAGCCCAAATATGTGATAAGTTTGATGAACTTGGGGGGATTAGAATGGAGGAATAAAAATTGAGAAAGATATTCTCAGATATTGGCTAAAGTGAAGGAAATATGAAAGAGATAAGATTATAAGGAAGAGATAAAGATGTTAAGAAAGATTTGAATAAAGGTAA
The DNA here is from genome assembly GCA_947179155.2 of Hedera helix. Classification (NCBI taxonomy): domain Eukaryota; kingdom Viridiplantae; phylum Streptophyta; class Magnoliopsida; order Apiales; family Araliaceae; genus Hedera; species Hedera helix. The sequence goes on along the minus strand of OX359275.1, from coordinate 12,095,239 downwards.
TGAATTGAGAAAATTTATAATTTCAATTAAGAATATATCTGAAGGAATAATTGAAATAATTCAAAGATAAATCTCAAAGAAAATCAGGGGACACCTGATTCAAGTAATAAAAATGACAAGGTAATCCAAAAGGGCATAGAATGAGATCATAATAACATGATCAAGAACAGTAAGAGGATCGTACTACGATACGATTACAAGATAAGGAAAGGGAGTAAGGAATAGATGGTAAAGTAAAGTCATGATGGGATCAAATGAGATTGTAAAATAACAGAGGGAGTTGTTAATGATTTAAAAGGTATAGCTTGATGCTATAAAGAGATATGGTATTATAAAATAGTACAAGAAGAACTCAGAGAATGATAAAACATGAATGACAGAAATGTTATGATAAGGGGGCAGAAAGCTTGAGTACGAAATTTCAATTGAGGACTCACGTGGTGACTGAGTTGCACAATCCTTTGTATGGGCAGGGGATTTGTATTTACTTAGTTACTATGTGATAATCATTGAAATGTTAGAGTCGCGCTAGCAGTTTTGATAGATAAATAATATTATGTTTAGGTACGAGTTCTTAAAACTCATGCATGTGGTAAGTCCATGACTCATAATCGTATGGTATGTTTTAAGCCCCTCAGCATATGGATAGTCTTTGATTTGTTCTTAAACTACATATTGCTAGGACAAACTTTAAAACTTATATTCTTGTGGTAAGTTCTTGGACTCATAATGTGTGGTAAGTTTGATGAACTATACAGGGGTATAGAAATGTTGGAGTAGTTAGAATTTTTTTTGTATAATAGTAATAATAGTCTTGGTAATAAAGTTAATAATTAAGTGAAGAAGCAGAAGGTGAATGTTTAGGAAATTTAGGATATTCCCACTCTTCTAGCTTTGCTACATTTCAAAATTTTTGGCCTCAAGCTAATTTAGCACGTATGTGCTTTGAAAAATACAAATGAATTTTAAACGATCTAAAAAGTGTCTATGCTACTTGTTTTGGCTAGACAAAAATATTTTTTTACATCAATATGTATTTCAAAATAATCATCAATACACTTTTTAGCCCTGTGTAAATGTGATGAATGACGGAATGCTCAACGTGTTGTTGAGACGGTGCGGTACTATTTTGTCATAAAATGATTCAACAAATGATTCAACACCATAAAGTATGGTGTAGGAATTATTAATGACGAGATTCTCAACGTACTGTCAAAATGATGCGGTAACATGAAGTCATAAATGATTTTGATTTATAAAGGTATGTCAAAGCTATAAGTCAATGCCATTTGACTCGGCTAGACGTTTTGAAAAGTTTTGACATGATGAATGTTTTAAAAATTATGCGGGTTATAAATTGTTGAAATAAAGTTTATGCTAATTGATCTGGCTAGACAAGCGTTGAAGAAATGTAAGTCTGAGCTATTGATTTAGCTAGACAAATTTTGAAATATATTTATTAAATTCATATCTATAGAAAGTTATATCTAATCAAATTACTTCTGAAGGCTGAGATGAACGAAAAGATTAAGAATGTTGCAGATTGATCAAATGGTCACCTGACATAGAAAGATACAGTATGGTGAAACATCCATCACTTTAATAACAGACTGATCCATTGTCAGGGTTTGCAGTATGAGGTACTCTGGGAGTGAAATACTGCTAAACCGGGATCATGTTCTGACTATTATGAAAAATTCATTACTTTAGTGGGTTGTAGTATGAAGTAATCTGGGAGTGAAGTACTATTAATCGGGACATATGTTCATTCAGCATAGTATGAAAGTTTTTCAAAATAAAAATTTTGAATTCCTCTACTCTTATGAAGATTGGATGGTAGGATGGGGTAGTAATTAAATGTGAGTGATAATGAAAGTAATAATTATAAAGTGAAGAAATTATGAAATGTGATGGATTAGAAAATTACAATGTGCAATGACCACAAGAAAGGAAGGAAAGAAAGATATGTAGAATAAATGTAAAGTAATATGTATGTTATAGATGACTGAGATATTAGTACATAGAAATTTCGAGGACGAAATTTTTGAAGGAGGGGTGAATGTGGTACCCCAGGATTTTAGAATAATTTCAAATAAAGATTATGATGAATTAAGTAAAGGTTAACGTTTAGAACCAAGTGTTGAATGATGGAGGTATTAATGAATGATTTATGAAACGTGAAGAAGATTTATATGAATTAAGAAAAGAAGGATGAATGTGCAGTGTATATGTGACGCCCCCAAATTCGGGTTCCAAATACCCGGATCCGATCATCACGATCCAATACAAACATTCACCTCTAAACAACATACAATAACTAAATGCGGAATAATAAACATATCTTGTTCATTCAAAAGGTGTTACTAGTCTCCATATACGATAACCTTACACAAAAGTACACAAATACTGTGAGGATCCGAATTTTCAGAATTATTTAATAAAATTAAATAAGAATTTAATTGATACAATTTTCAAGGTTGTGTAAAGAAATTGTTATTTTATGTGAATAAAAGTACGTGATGAGATTTAATTAGTAAATTAAATCTGTACGGAGATCAGGATAAAGTATGTTGACTTAAAATAATTGAAAAGTAAATAAATTGTTAAAAACAATTTATTAATAATAAAAGAAATTTCATGTAAATGTACAATAAATTGTACAGTTAAATTATTGTGAAAATGCAGAAATTGTGTCTATTTGAGGTTATGTGGTAAAGTGAGTTATATGAAATAGATATGTATATAGATTTATTTGCATATATATATATATATATATATATATATATATATATATGTGTGTGTGTGTGTGTGTGTGTGTGTGTGTGTGTGTGTGTGTGTGTGTGTGTGTGTGCATGTTTAATTGATAAATTATCAATTTCATTAATGATGAAAATTAAGGGATTAATAATTAAATTAATCCAAATTTAAATAAAAAGTGAATGAGTGAGTTGGTAAAATTGTATGTGTTGATTTTAGAATTTATCAAGAATTTTAGAGGAGGTTTAAAAATTAATTGAGAAGGAAAAGTAATTATATAAATTATATAATAATAAATTATATAATTTATATAAGAAAATTAAAGTAAGGTATGAAAAAAATAATAATTATATAAATTATATAAAAATAATTATGTAATTTATATAAGGTGATTGAATGGGATAAGGTTGGAGGAAATTAAGAAATTATTTAAGAAATGAGAATGTAAATATATAAATTATATAATATTAAATTATATAATTTATATATAAAGAAATTATTGTGAATATTAAAGAAATTGAATAATAAATAAGAAAAAGAAATGTTTTAAGTTATTAAAAATTATATTTATGTATAATGGAGTTATTATGACTTTTATGAAAGATAATATTTCAGAAATGTGAACATGTTAATGTAACATGTTGTCCAAGTAACGAAGTGAAAAATTATGAAAAATAATTTTTATAGGTTATATGAATTATTTTATGATTTTTGGAAGTATAAATTACCTCAAATAATTACATGCATGACGTTATGCGTGTACAAAATTTGTCAAGTAAAATACCGAAAAAGGTATTAATATTATTTATAAATCATGTTATGATTTTTGGTAAATTGAAATAAATATTTTATATACATTATATAAAATATGTATTACACGATATAATTACATAATGTATTAAAATAATTTTTATGCATGCAATTTGGTAATCCGGAAACTTCTAAGGCGTTTATGTGCATGGTAAGGTCGGTGGAATTGGTTTAACTTTCCAAAATGATTAAGTGTGAGGGCTATAAAAGATAAGGATAGCAAGAATAAGCTAAAAAAGGAAAAAGGAAATAATACATATACATATATCTCTCCATTCATCCTTCATCCGACAACACCACCGCCACCTTCCTCAACCGGAAAACCTCCATAGCCAACAAGAGGGAGAAAAGATGAATTATTTGGTATCATCAAGGAAGGAATTGAAGTTTTGGAAGGTAAAACAATTAATTTATGGATTTATTTATGAAATTTTTAGTGATAAATTATTATTGTGAAAAATAGAAAATAATTAGTATAATTATTCTAAATAATTTTAGGATGTATATTTCTGAATTTCATAATTTTTGGAATAGTTTTGTGGTGAAATTTGTGAGCAAAATGGTGTAAAAATTGGTTTTGCCTGGTCACTGTTCGCGAAAAAAAAAAAAGAAGGAAGAAGAAAACTGTTGGCCGCGCATTGCGCGAGCCAAATTCCGCGTGAAGGGACAGAAACGACGTCGTTTCTGGGACTGAGGAGAAGGCCGCGCGTTACGCGGCTGAAGTATCTGGAACCGGCAAGGAAACGACGTCGTTTTGGCCGACGTACGCGGGGAATTACCGTAATGTCCCCAGTCTTTTCCAGAAAGGACCGCCGTGTCCTTTAGCCTCGAAAATTTACAGAAATGCCCCTAGAGTTTTCGGTAAATTCCAATTATGTCCCTTGGCGCGTTAAAATGACGGTAATGCCCCTGAACTGTTCGGTTAATTCCGGTTATGTCCTAACATTGCGAAATTTACGGAAATGCCCCTGAGCTTTCCGAAAAATACCAGTTTTGTCCCTTTGACCGCGGAAATTACCATATTGCCCCCAGAAATTGTTTTTAATTGAAATAAATGTTTAAAAATTGTTTAAAAATCATAGAAAATTATATAAAAATACTAAAAATATAAAAATGATGTTTGGGCATTAAATTTAATATCTTTGTAAAAATATTAAATATTGGGGATTAATATTTAAATATTTTAAATATTAATCTAATGAATTTAAAAGTTAGAAAATGAATAAATGTAAATTCGGACAACCGAAAATGATAAATTTTATCCGGTGAGCCGGGTTGTCCGTATTAGAGGTATTGGATATCAAGTTAAATTAATTTATTAAGGAACGAGGTTAATGTAATTAACCATATAAATTAATAATTGGCTTAGAAATGGTATTAATTAATTAAATTAATATCATAAGGAGTTAAATAATTATTATTTGATTAATTATGATCATAGGTTGATCGAGTTGAGGGTTTAAGCTATCAATTAAGTAATTGGACACCAGGCAAGTTCTTCAGTCTCTCTTATATTAAATGTTGGAATGTTATGATATGTAATTCTTGTTTTAACGGCATGCAAATTATGTGTTACATGATACGTGATTAATATGACCACAATGTGTATTTTGTGCAACGATATGAATACATATGAGTTATATTGTTATAGTAGAAGCACAAGCACATGATGAATGACACACACCAAGCATGATAAGGTATGTGCTACGTGAAGCATAACTGTTGAACTTGCTGAGCCGTGTGCTCATTACTTGCTTAATAAATATTTTTGCAGGAAAGAAATGAATTTCAAGAAATTCAGATTATATTATAGACGGATCGACCTAGAAGGTTGTGAATGTTATTGCTATATTTTCAATAACATAATTTAATGTGAATACAGTTGCTAAGTTACGTTGATGTGTTATATATGTATACATGCAAATTTGGTCCAGATAGGACAAGTAGAGAAATTATTATATGTTTAATCTATGAATGATGATACAAGGAATATTTGTATGGGTATGAATGGTATTTAAATTTGAAATGTTGAGAAATATGATACTGGTAAGAGAAAGAAAAAGTTAAGGTTGCGATCCATGGGACTAGGATCGAAATGTAAGGATTTTAAATATCCAAATATTTTAATGCAATGATTAAAAGAAAAAGAAAAATTTATACCAAAAATTTGGTAATTGATGATTTTTGAAATTAAATAATGGACCAATTTAGGTGATGAAAGATTTATTAACGAACCGAAATTCGGACGAGAAGGGAATAAGGTTTAATAAATACGAAAGATATGGTGATAAAGTGGGCCGAATTTCGGGGCCGTTACAAATACCCTTAATATAGTACTTAGGGTTTATATTACATAACAATTAATTTAATTAACTACAATGCTGCATCTTGAAGTCTATCACTTCATCTTTCCTTTACCCTTGTTCTTTCCCGAAGTCTCGGGTTGCACTGCAATAAGGTTTCATGATATAGCAAGAGTGAGCAACTAGTTTACTCAACAAGTTTAAATAACAACAAGAAACAATATATCATGAATGAAAGGGAATAGCTGAACAATTCAATAATGTGAATAACATAAGCAGGAGTAATAATTTGCTTTTAAAATTAGGATAGTCAAATAGACTATGAACTATAAATATCCACTGGAGTCAATAGCAGGTTGACCCAATGGTTACTACCAGAAATATGTACCCGAGGGGATCAGCCTCAGTACAATATGTATATGCATAACATTTAATTTTCGTATTTTTGTACATGATATTAGATACAGGGTACTCCCCTATAATAAAGGGGTGTTCATAATAGTCTAAGAATCCGCATCTTCAATGATTTGGATAGCTTTTAAAATCTTTAACATAAATGTCTAGCCGAACAATGGCTTAGACCTACTTTGAACAGTTCTTTAAACAATAGAACAATAATTAAGTACAAGTCAATGACTGTACGATATCAAGTGCAATAAGTGCGAATAACAACAATATCGATGTGGAATAATTGTAAAGTAATTAAACCACTCAAAGCATGCTTGAAAATAACAGTTCAAGCTTAGATAAATAATTTGCTCAATGAAATCAGTTTAGAGATAAGGAACTTGCCTGTCTGCTCAGCTACAATAAATGTCTAGCTTTAACTAACTGGCTTTGAAAAGACATAACATTAATAAAGTTGGTCTAATAATTAGTACGGCGTATTTGCACAACTATACGCTCACTAAGGTACGTATCTATCACATAAGTACTAACACATAAATTACATTAGTCAAAACAATATTATTAACCTTATAGACCCTCAATCATATTAGGTTAATAGTTTAATAAGTTAGAAATATTTTTCTTAAGTGTTGGACACTTATTAAACCCTTAAACAACTTATTACAATTGTTTAATTAAAGCATAATTAAATTTATTTTATTTTATTAACTCAATCTCTATTTAATTACTATTTAATCATGGTTAAATAGAAATTAATTAATTAACTCTAGTTATTATTTAAAATAAATAATAACTAATTGTACTTACTTATTATTTAATAATAATTAAATAATAAATAATTATTGATTTAATTTTAACCTTCTTTAATTTAATATTAATCAACTAATAATTAATTAATTAATTAACCTCACTTATTATTTAATTTAAGGAAATTAAATAATAGTTTACTAATTTTAATCCTCTTTAATTATTATTTAATGCCAATTAAATAATAATTAATTATTTAATTATTTTTAATTATTATTTAAGGTTAAATAATAATTGATTCATCTTTATTTATTATTTAAATTAAATAATAAATTGTTAATCTAATAACTTAATTTCCATTAATCGTTATTTAATGCTAATTAAATAATAATTGATTACTTAATTATCCTTATTTATTATTTAATAATATTTAAATAATAAATAATTAATTTATAAATTTTTATCACTCTTTAATTATTACTTAATAGTAACTAAATAATAATTGCTAATTTATTACCTTTATTTATTATTAACATTTTAAATAATAAATAACTAATAAATTTATTTAACTTAACCATGATTTAGCTAACTAGATTAATATTTAAAATATTTAAATATTAAACTTAATGAAAAATATCCTCCCCAATATCATTTTTGTATTATTATTATTTTTGTTATAATTTTAAATTAGTTTTTAAATATTTAAATTAATTAAAATTAACCCGAATGACATTTCTGTAAATAAGTTGAAAACTGATCCGAGGGCAAAATGGTAATTTCGCCAAGAAAAACACGGAGGGGCAGAATTGCAATTTCCGCCAAAATCCGATTAACGGGCATTGCGCGTGCAGCATAAAGAACGGCCCAAAACGGTGCCGTTTTGAGAAGCCGGAAACGGCTTCCGTGCTTACGCGCGCGGTGTAACTTTACCGACGCCAAACGACGTCGTTTGGCTCCGCGTGTTTTCAGCCAAAGGCTTGCGCGCATTGCGCGGACTGTTCCCCTTTTTTTTCTCCCTTTAGCAGAATGTGAACAGTGTTCCGGCATACACATTTTAAATAAAAATATACTATCAAGTAAGCTTTAACTCTTCAATAAAAATCCAAAAAAATGACCAATAACTTAATATCAATTTATAACATGAAAATTTAATTTTTCATGATTTAATATCATTCTTTTTTTTTTATAAATTTTTTTACATCACATAAACTACCACAAATCATAACTTTTTGTGTATAACTCCATTTTGAGTGATTCAAACTTTGTTTTTCTCATGATTTAATGTTCTATAATATTAGAACATTAAACCTAAGGTTTATAAAAATATTTTTGGTCATAAATTTCAAGACTTGTTTATACACTTCTAAACACATATTTTAGCATATAAAATATACCAAAATACAAACCAAGCATATTAAACTCAAGCATGGCATAAATATTACCACTACACATTATTAACTATATTAACATATTTATACACACATTTTAGTTTATTTAATTTAAAAACAAAAATTAGATTTAGAATAACCATTACTTTGATTTAATGGCAATCTTCCTTTTTCTTCCAAAATAAGTGGTGAAAGAAGATGACATGAACCAAGAACTCCTTCTCTTGATAATTTTGCTCTCAAAATATTTTTCTACACTCTCAAATGCTCTTTAGCTTGCAAAGTAGAAGAAGAAGAAATGACCAACATAAACTCCTAAATTGTAAGTATACTTACAATTTGGATAGATATAAAATCTATATCTATTAAAATTGCCATAATGAGGGTAGCAAGGATACTTACACAAGCTAGCACAAGAAATGGGCTAAATGACACATTAGGTGAAAAGAGGGATGGTCATTGTACTTGAAAAAATAAAACAAGCAATCCATTAAATAAATAAATGAAAAATAAAAACAAAATATCATTTTTCTCTCTCTTCTACCACATGGTCGGCTGATGGCTTTTCCTTTGTCCCAAAATCATTGTCACAATTTACTTTTTAAATTAATAATAGTTAAATTAAGTATTTTCCAAGTGGGCCAATTATTGGGCTTTATTTAAAATACCAATTGGGCTTCTATTAAATTATTTGGGCTACTAATTTGTCAAATTTTTTTATTCTCCACTTGGGCTACTAATTGACCCATGTTGGGCTAATTTAATAATTTACACATTAATTATTCAATCCATGATTAAATAAATAATTAGATTGAATAAATAATTAAATATTCTAACCCATAAGTATTAAATTACTAACTGGACTAATAAATATTATTATTAATATTTCACATTATTTACATTAATTAATAATCATATTAATTAATTTATTATATTTAATTAACTCATTATATTAGGAAACTTATCAATTATTTTGATATTAAAACTTTAGGGTTTGTTTACTAATTTAATAACATATTAGTAACCCCCTTTAATTAATTCTAGTAATTAATTACATAATCATTTAATTACGTAATTAATTAATCACATAAAAAAATTTAAATAATCTCGTAAAACTAACTCGTTGAAAATTAAATTAATAATTTAATTAATAATAAAGTAGAAATTCTAGGACATTACCGTATAAATGAGGTGTAATAGAAAGTATGAAATAAGTGAATGAAGTAAGGAGATATGCGATTAAAGAAAGGAAAGTTTTCGGAGAATGAGAAACTCTTTTGATAAGTATATCCAGAAATGAATTAAAGTGTTATTAATAAAAATTTTAGAGAAATATGAAATGTAATACTACAAAGAAATTGTGAATTGAAATAAGAATTGAATATTCTGACAGTTATGACCATTATGGTATTATCCATGTGAGTTATGGAAATTAATGAGGAAAAATATAATTATTATGGATTTAGTTGTTATTTATCAAGATAAAGGTATAGCAAGTTGCTAGAAATAAAATACGTATGATTATTATGGTAATTATGATTCCGAGGACGGAATCCTGTTAAGGGGGGAAGAATGTGAGGATCCGAATTTTCAGAATTTCTTTAATAATATTAAATGAAAATTTAATTAACAGAATTATCAAGGTTGTTTAAATTATTTGTGATATTATGTGATTTAAGGTATGGACGTAACTTAATTGATAAATAAAATATGTACAGAAATGATAATAAAGTGTGTGAAGGGATTTAATTGGTAAATTAAATCCGTACAGAGATGGTAATAAATGGTGTGAAATTAAAATAATTGAAAAGTAAATAAATTGCTTAAGAACAATTTATTAAGAATAAGAGAAATTAGCTAAAAAGGTACAATAAATTGTACAATTAAATTGTTGTGAAAGTGCAGAAATTATGATTTAATAGTGTACTTGGTAATGTGAAATATAGAAATTGGATATGTATATATATACATTTGTATATATATGTGAATGTTTAATTGAAAATTATAGATTTCATTAATTTTGGAAATTAAGGGATTAATAATTAAATTAATCCAAGGTTAAATAAAAAGTGAATGAGGAAGTTAGTAAAATTAGAAATATTGATTATTTAATTAATCAATAATTATGGTGAAGGTTTAGAAATTGTTTAAGAGGAGAAAGTTTTTTTATAAATTACATACTAATAAAGTATATAATTTATATAAGGAAAGTAAAGTAAAATATTAATGAAAGAATAATTATATAAATTATATAAGAATTTTTATATAATTTATATAAGATGATTAAATTAATGGGAGAGTTAATAAATGTATAATTTTGAAGGAATTTAAGAAATTATTTAAGAAATGAGAATGTAAATATATAAATTATATAATATTAAATTATATAATTTATATATAAAGAAGTTAATGTAAATAATAAAGAAATGGAAAATAAATGAGAAAAAAGAATGTTTTAATTTATTAAAAAATATGTTTATGTATAATGGAATTTTTATGATTTTTATGAGAAATAATATTTCGGAAACGGGAACATGTTAGTGTAACATGTTGTCCAAATAACGAAGTGAAAAATTATGAAAAATAATTTCTATATGTTACATGAATTATTTTATGAATTTTGGAGGTATAAATTACCTTATATAGTTACATGCATGGCATTATGCGTGTACAAAATTTGTCACGTAGAATACCCAAAAGAGGTATTAATATTATTTATAAATCATATTATGATTTTTAGTAAATTAAAATAAATATTTTATATATATTATATAAAATATTTATTACACGAAATAGTTACGTAATGTATTAAATTAATATTGCATGCTTGATTTTTGGAACTTTCGAGAAAGAAAAAAAAAGTCGGTTGCATGATGGGCGGTGGAATTGTTTTTTTTTTCAAAAGTGGTTAAATCATTTATTATAAAAGGAAAGGAAAAAGCAAGTTAAGGAAAGAAAAAGAAAAGAGAATAAGCAAACAAAGCCAATTCTCTCTCTCTCTCTCTCTCTCTCTCTCTCTCTCTCTCTCTTTTTCTTCCTACCCGGCAACACCATCACCGCCACCAAGAACCACCATGGCATCCAAGTGAAGTTCTAGCCTCAAAGGAAAGATTTTTCAAGCTTTTGGGGAGGTTAAGAAATGAATTTCAGAAATATCGGATTATATTAAAATTGATCAACCTAGAAGGTTGTAAATAAAATGGTTATATTCAATATGGTAAATTGCAAAGTTTATTTTGACGTTTCGTATATTCATATACGTTGGATCTGTATAGGATGAATAGAGCTAAATTGTGAACCGTGAATGTTCAAGTTAATTGTTACGATAGAGATTATTATACGTTTGATTATGAATGATGCAACAAGGAATATTTGTATGAAAATAAATGACTGTAAATTTTGAATGATGAGCATTATGATATTGGTTACAGAAAGAAAAGTAAAGGTTGCGATCCAGGGACTAGGATCCAGATGTAAGCATTTTAAATATTCAAATATTTTAATACAATGATTGAATTGAGAAAAAGAAAAATTTATACCGAAAAATTTGGTAATTGAAGATCGTAAAGTTAATTATTGGATTAAAGAAGGGATTAAAGATTTATTAACAGACTAAAATTTGGACATAAAGGAAGATAATGTATAATAAATACAAAATTTAAAGTAGTAAGGTTGGTCGAATTTCGGGGTCGTTACATAGGGACTAAAGCCTAAGTTTTTTTTGTTTTTTTTTAATTTTTTCTTATGCTATAGGGCCGGCCTTGGATCTAAGGAGGGATAAAGAGGATGCTATGGCAGGAGATTTCGTGCTTTTATGTGAATTAATATCATGAGGAATTGTGGTTTTGCAATTTGTGCACAAAATCTGTTTGAAGTTCTAAATGAAAGTGTTTTCTTTAAGTTTCTCAATGGTTAAACCATTGAAAATTGTATGAGAGATGTCTTGTTATGTGTTTTTGAATAAAACATGTTTGGTAAACCCTTAAATGAAGCATTTTCTAAGCTTTGGTTATTCGAAGGATTTAAGCTAAGAAAATGAATCTACGAGGATAGTTTTCAGGATACATAATGGTATGGTTAAATAAGCATGAAAAATAGTTTTAAAACTTCGTATGAAATGTGTGGATAGATTGTGAAACTCAACTTGTAAAGTTTGATTTTCATAAGGCTGAAATATATGTATGTTTGTTGGTAAATTATAAACTAACCTAAGTTGAATGAATTAGTAAAATAATTCCATGAATCATAACTTTAATGTTTTGTGTCAAGAAGTGTACTATTGAGATAACTTAGAATGAAAACCACTATGTTGGTTGGACATGTTTTTGTGAAGAAACTTAAAGGTCATGGTTTTGTATAATCTTGAACCTAATCAACTATATGAATGAAAACTAATTGAAGGTGTATTTGATTTATGTGATAAAATCTTTAGCTTATATGCTTAAAAAGATGAAAGTTTGTTGATGGTAAAGCTTTGTAACCATGGTGGACATTCATTACATAATTGTAAATTGTGTTTTGTGAAGGTAAGTAGCTAGTATGCTTAAAAACCTCAAAGTTAGGAAGTTAGAGAAATCTCATAATTTGAAACTGCGATGCAACGCCCCGGCGCTGCAACGCCCCGGCGCTGCCACCTAGTTCAACTTTGGCTCCCCAGTGCCCAACTACAAAAACTGGAATTTTTTTTATTTCTTTTACTGCTTAAATAGATCAAATAAATGATATGGTAAATTATTAAATGTCCAAAAATGAATGTTTTGATGTATAAATAAAGTTACAATTATATAAATCAATACATGAATACACTACGGTATACATATGCGAAATTCAACAGTCGTTGTGACAACCCAAAATTTCAAATGTATTTTATAATAATTACACAAGAATATAATATATAAAATTCTTATTATGAAATGAAGCGGGTCGAATGTATAGAAATATATGTGAATTATATATATATATATATATATATATATATATATATATATATATATATATATATATATATATCGTAATATGTGAATATGTGGAGAGTTATTATTGTATATATTTATAAATAAAATATATACATCTAATTGAAAATGAAACTTAATAGTCAATTTAATTATTAAGTTTATAGTTTGAGTTAATTACGAGTTGAAAAATTAAGCGACGAAAATTAATTAATTAATTAAGATTAAGTAAAATATTATATTATGAAATAATATAATATTAAGTCTAGAACGACAATTTCATAAAACTGTAATTAATACGCTTAAATAAAATAGTGAATTAATGAGGGAGTTAAATAAAACTCATTATTTTTATATTACATAAAAATATGTAATATAATGGTTTAATATATTATATTATGCCAAACGGAAAGAAATTAAATATGAAATGAGTTAATTAATTTAGTGTGTAAATATATTAAATAAAGTTAATATATTTAAGGTTTAAATTAAATTATGGATTAATATATTGGTTAATTAAATAAAAAAATATGTTTTCTTTTAATTTGGTTAATGACGAAAATTGTATAATGTTATTATAATAAATGTAACATATAATAGTATAATATTTAATATCATACTAAGTGGGTGTGAATTAAGATATGAAATGAGAAATTAATAATTAATAAATATTGGTGTCAAATTAATAAGTTAAATTGAAATTTAATTTACGGTGGTAATATTAAATTTATATATTTAATATATAAATAAATTATTTGGAAACAATTTAGGGAAATGAAGAAATTTAATCTAATTGGATAATATTATTAGGTGTGCAAATTAATTTGGGAAAATAAATTATTTAAAATATAATTTTTTGTTCAGCCAATAGCATCAGTGCGCTGCCTGTAATGAAGAAATCCAGTGCGAGGGTGCTGTATTGTGACTTTCATTTTGAGAAAAAGGAATAGTTTCAGGGTGCAATTCCAAAGAAGGAACACCGCGCTGGAGCGCAGTTCGTCTGAGTTTGAAAACAAAATAAGGGAATCATGACACATCTCATAGATGTGCCAATGGTTGCCACCTCCCACTTCCAAATTAGTAGTGGAATTATACAAAGTACGAATTGAACTTAGTTCATACATTACACAATTTTTAGAAGAGTTGCCAAGTTTTCAAGGTTTTCAAAAGTTCTTCACAAACTTAACCAAAACTCCATCAAATTGAAAACATCCAAGAAGGAAAATTGTTTCAAATTAGTTTCTGAAAATCTCTGGAGGTAAGGTAACAACCAAGAAGTTTTATTCTGACTAAATCAAGCTTCTTCCAAATCAAATTCATCAAAAAGAGTCTAATTCTTACTTTTGATTAAATTCATATAATTAATCAAATTACTTGTTAAATTGGTTGGGATTTGTGGTGGAGATTGATTATCGATGAACCAGGAGGGTTCAGGTGATATAAGGTGGGATTATTATGGAGGTTATGTGATTTAGTTATGTAAATCTTCAAGAAAACCTCTGTTTTATCATATTGCATGCCAACTGTTTGATAAAATGCTCAAAAAAAATCTTGATTAAAATAAAGAATTAATATATGATTATAGTAGTATAATATATATTGATATGTTTAATAACTTAATTCGAATGTTTTGATGAAAGAAGCATCGGATTTGATGTGTTGGAGTAGAACAGATTCTGTAGAATTTTGCAGAATCTGAGTTCTATTAATAGCGCTGGGGCGCAATGTTCGTGAAGGTGAAGAAAGACGAAATCAGGGCACTGTCTGTTGGGTATTTTTTGGGCTTAAGACACTGTGTCAGGGCGTAATATTCATGTGCAAAGAACGCGCAGGAGCACAGTCTACTAAAATAAAATAAAATTTTTATTTTTAATCTTTTAAGCTTTCAAATGATTATAAATAATAAAGAATTATGTTTAAAAAATAAAAATAATAATTAACGATTAATGGGAATGTTAAACTCAAATGGGGTTAACGAATATATGATAATTTATTTGTATATATTTAGGTTATACAACAATGGAACATGTTTGAGTTATGATAACTGACGAAATAAGGTTAAGCATTGAACGTTCGTATAACGAAACACGCATATCGAGGCAAGTTTTTCAGATTTATCTGCTACTTGTAAACTTGTTCATGATTATATGCAAGTTTTCCAATTTTAATTGTCGAGTGTAACCTGTCATTACTTGTGAACCGTGCCATAATATGATATGTGATGAATATGTATTAAATGCTACGTGATTGAATTTGAAATATGCAAACTGTGAAGTATGTATTACTTTCACGGCATAAAGTAATGTATGACACATATAGTGACGCATATTATGAAACATATAATGTATATATAGATGCATAATATTAGATATATGACACATGATTACCATGCATGCCACGTATACTACATGAAAATGAAAGATTTTATCTGTTAGACTTGCTGAGCCATCGCACTCTGATGAGTGGGAATTATACCTACGAATCGGGCACTTTTGGACTTGGTATTTTGTTATTTCTAAGTATTTTTAGTGCAAATTATTTGTTTTCTTTATTATTTTGTAGGAAAGTGCAAAGGAGGGATAAATCTAGAATTTCTGAGGAAACAGTGACATTTTGATAACTAATTTGAAGTTGAGAGCCAGGGCGACCAAGTGAGCGCTGGGGCATTCAAAACAGAATGCGCGTCAGCCTAGTTTTGTAGTTAGACGAACTTTGATGACTTTTAGTAGGGTTTGGTCGCAAACAAGCCTAATTTTGGATGGGCAACTATAAGTAGAAGACTAGGAGGCTTTAGAGGGGGACTTTTGACGTAGATTGAAGATCACAATTGAAGACTTGGAGAATCAAAGAGCCACTCTAGGAGATCAAGACAGAGGATTGGGAAGATAAGATATTTCGTTTAGAGTTTTTCTTTTCTTAGTTTTGTAATCTAAGATGATGATTTATTTGATGTTCATAGTTTTTAATTCTATGATGAACTAATTTATCAATTAAGGCTACAATTGAACCTATTACTAGTATCAATTAAATATATATTAAATTTCCAATTATTGATTTATTTAGAGTTGTCTATCTTGTTTTGTGCGTAATTATTAATTGTTTGTCCAATAATTAGTGGGATACCCTAGATGAACTCGGAAGATGAAACATAGGGTTAGATCTAAATGTGATAGCATGTATTCTTAGTTATTAAGTGAACTGAATAACTAGGGTTGTATATAGAATATGAATATATCTATATGCTGCATGTGAATTGATTGCGAATTGGATTTTAATGATTTTGTTTCTCTTATTTTGTATAGCAAAGTAATTGAGGTGAATATTTTTATGTGATCATTGAAAATATCTTTTAAATAATAATGAATTCCTAGCCAACAACTTTATTGGGTTTAAAAATTGAAAATATATAGAATAGGTTCATGTGATGTAATTGGGGATATTGTAGTCTTAAGCTTTTAATATCTGGTATTCAATCATACTCAACATTTGTGATCGTTTAAATAGACTCCAATTGATATAAAATTAGTAGTTAAAATTTATTAGACATAGATCTCTGTGGGTTCGACACTCTATATTTACTCTATATTACTTGTTGATCGTGTATACTTGCACGTAATTGTCAATATATAAATTGGACAACAAGTTTTTGGCGTCGTTGTCGAGGTCCTATGTTTAGTAGTCATTTCAATATTAGTTACAATCAATTTGGTTTTAATTTAAGCTTTTTTAATTTTCTGTCTTCTTTGCTTTTGCAAGCTTTCGATCGTTCGAGTCTATAGTTGCAAATCATAAATCTTAGAATTAAGTGAGCACCAAGTGTTAGCTTGCCTATCTTGGTTAACACAAATTACATAGTCACCGAAGCCACAAATTCCACTAACGTATATAAAACTACGTTTTTCGGGAATTAAAGCTGGTACTCCTAATTTGTGTATGCATACAACGTCTAAAAGAGATGAACTGCTACCATACGAGGAAGAAATTGAGAGAAGGTTCTGAGCATTGAGAATATTTTGTGGGGAAACGCATATACAAGGCAACATGGCTAAAGAAGAGCAAAAGTCGCTAAGGGATTATGTACTGCCCTTGGTAACAAAATTACAATCTAGCATACAAAGGCCTGCCATAAATGCCAACAGCTTTAAAATCAAACCGAGTACCATTCAGATGTTGTAGAATTCAGTTCAATTCAGGGGGTTTCCAAATGATGACCCGAATGAGCACCTCATAAAGTTCCTACAAATTTGCGACACCTTCAAGTTCTATAGGGTTACAGAGGAGGCTATTAGATTAAGACTTTTCCCTTTTCATACTCCGTGATAAGGCAAAAAGTTGGTTACACTCCTTATCGCCTAGTTCAATTATAACGTGGGCAAACTTAGCACATAAAATTTTGGCCAAGTTTTTCCTACCTGCTAAGACCGCGAGTATGAGGAATGACATCACCTCTTTCACCCAACATGATTCAGAGACATTGTATGAGGCATGAGAAAGATTCAAGGACTTATTCCGCAAGTGTCCTCATCAAGGAATCCTAAAGTGGTTACAAGTGCAGACCTTTTACAATGGGTTGTTCAACTCCACAAGGACAAGCATTGATGCAGTAGTTGAGGGGGCTTTAATGGGAAAGAACTTCAATGAGGCATACCAGCTATTAGAAACCATGGCTGCCAATAACTACCAGTGGCCAACAACAAGAATCAATCAGCCGAAGGCAGCATAAATCTTTGAGGTGGATACAGTCACAGCCTTAACTGCACAAGTGGTTGTGCTATCCAAGAAAATGGATTCATGGGAATCACAGTCAAAGCAAACGGTGGCAGTTGTGTATGAACTCTGTGTGGGAAATCATGTTAGTGATCAATGCACCATTAGTATGGAGTAAATATGGTATATGGGGAGTTATAACAGGTAGTAACCGCAGAACAATCAGAACAACTATAACCCTGGGTGGAGGAACCATCTAAATTTCTCTTGGAGTAGTAATCAGGCTCAGAATCCGGCTCCAAGGCAAGCTCATCCACCAGGTTTTCAGAATTAAGTCACTCATCAAGCAGAAAAGCAGCCGAGCCAAGAGGATGCACTGGCAAAATTCATCATTGCAACTGAAAAGAGAATGAGTGATCAAGACCGGTTGTTAAATTAAGTGGATTTGAATGTGAAAATCTAAGTAGTGTCAATCAAAAATTTGGAAAATCAGATGGGTCATTAGCTCATGTAGTAAATAACCGCCCTCAAGGAGTGATGCCTAGTGATACAAAAGTTAATCTGAAAAGGGAAGGGAAGGTTCACTACAAAGCCATAACTTTACGAAGTGGGAAAGTGCTACCCGTGGTTAGTAATGGAAGTATAGATCAGAAACTGTTGAAAAGTAAAGAGGTTGACAAGAAAAAAAATCTAGGTGAAGGAAGTCAAAGTGAACAATTCAAAAGTTATGAAATCAGATGCAAGAATTGATGGAGGTGAGCAAAGTACCATTGTGCCTCCCGTACCATTTATGCAGAGACTCCAGAAATCAAAGTTAGACAAACAGTTCTCGAAGTTTCTTGAGGTGTTCAAAAAGCTCTATATCAACATACCATTTGCCGATGCTTTGGAGCAAATGTCGAGCTACGTCAAGTTTATGAAAGATATACTATCTAAGAAGAGGAAGTTAGGAGAATTTGAGACCGTGGCACTGATAGAAGATTGTAGTGCTATCTTGCAGAAAAAATTACCACCGAAGTTGAAAGATCCGGGTAGCTTCACAATTCCTTGTACGATTGGAAATTAGTTTTTCGGAAGGGCACTTTGTGATTTGGGGGCTAGCATCAATCTAATGCCTCTCTCGGTTTACATGCAGTTAGGATTGAAGGAAGCCAAGCCCACTAATGTCAAGTTGCATCTTGCAGATAGATCATTGACGTATCCGAAGGGCATCATAGAAGACATCTTGGTGAAGGTTGACAAATTCATTTTTTTGACCGATTTCATACTGTTAGATTTTGAAGAGGACAAAGAGATCGCAATCGTACTGGGACGTCTATTCTTGGCCACGAGAATTGTGACGACCCCAAATTCGAGTTCCATAACCTCGGGTTTGGTTCTCCACTGTACAATTCTTACTAACAATTAAATACATATATAGCATTTAAATTTTGCGAAATAATACAAAAGGTTCCTTATAAAAGGCTACACTTCCCAATGTCGATTAGCCTTAACATAGACATTACATATCTTAAAGGAATACAAAAGATTTATGAAAGAAATTACATAAAAGTAATTAATCTAGCATGCATCAAGCTAATCTAAGCGTTGGCTTTTCCCTTGCTGTTGTCATGTTTAGAACACTTTGGTTTAGTTGAAATAAGTCATGATATAGCAAGAATGAACAACTAAATGGCTCAACAAGTTTATAAGCAAATAACAGGATATATCATGATGAAAGGAAAATTAATATCAGGGTTTTCAACAATAGATAACAATTGTGAAAGAAATCAAGAATCAATTTATCAATGTAAGAATATATTGACTCTTTACTGCTGAGTGGTCTTTAAAGACCATGAACTACTACTAAGGTAGAACGGACATTTGTATATATCTGACTCTTCGAAAAAAACCAACAACTAGTACTCGAGGGGATCATCCTCTTGTACCATATGTATATGCATAACATTCAGACATCTTGCGCAAATTCGGTTTTCCAACAAATAAAAATCCCCCTTATTTAGGGTTGTTCATTCTCAGTCTTACTATAAGAATCTGCACCAACCAATGGTTTGGATAAGCTTTTAAAAGATTCAATGTACTGAATTTGGCATGCATTGTCTAGCTGAAGCTGTGACGCCGCCAAATTCGGGTTCCAAATACCCGGATCCGGTCATCACGATCCAATACAAACATTACCTCTAAACAATATACAATAACTAAATGCGGAATAATAAACATATGTTGTTCATTCAAAAGGTGTTACTAGTCCCAAGATACGATAACCTTACACAAAAGTACAGAAATACCCTTAATAAAGTTCTTGAGGTTTATATTACATAACAATTAATTTAATTAACTACAAGGCTGCATTCTGAAGTTTATCACTTCATCTTTCCTTTACCCTTGTTCTTTCCCGAAGTCTCGGGTTGCACTTCAATAAGGTTTCATCATATAGCAAGGGTGAGCAACTAGTTTGCTCAACAAGTTTAAATAACAACAAGAAACAATATATCATGAATGAAAGGGAATAGCTGAACAATTCAATAATATGAATAGCATAAGCAGGAATAATGATTTGCTTTTAAAATTAGGATAGTCAAATAGACTATGAACTATAAATATCCACTGGAGTCAATAGCAGGTTGACCCAATGGTTACTACCAGAAATATGTACCCGAGGGGATCAACCTCAGTACAATATGTGTATGCATAACATTTACTTTCTGTATTTTTGTACCAGATATTGGATACATGGTACTCCCCTATAATAAAGGGGTGTTCATAATAGTCTAAGAATCCGTATCTTCAACGATATGGATAGCTTTTAAAATCTTTAACATAAATGTCTAGCCGAACAATGACTTAGACCTACTTTGAACAGTTCTTTAAACAGTAGAACAATAATTAAGTACAAGTCAAGGACTGTACAATATCAAGTGCAACAAGTGCGAATAACAACAATATCGATGTGGAATAATTGTAAAGGAATTAAACCACTCAAAGCATGCTTGGAAATAACAGTTCAAGCTTAAATAAATAATTTGTTCAATGAAATGAGTTTAGAGATAAGGAACTTGTCTGTCCGCTTAGCTACAAATAAATGTCTAGCTTTAACTAACTGGCTTTGAAAGACCTAACATTAATAAAGTTGATCTAATAATTAGTACGGCGTATTTGCACAACTATACGCTCACTAAAGAACTTATCTATCACATAAGTACTAACACATAAATTACATTAGTCAAAATAATATTATTAACCTTATAGACCCTCAATCATATTAGGTTAATAATTTAATAAGTTAGAAAATATTTTTCTTAAGTGCTGGACATTTATTAAACCCTTAAACAACTTATTACAATTGTTTAATTAAATCATAATTAAATTCAAATTATTTTATTAACTCAATCCATATTTAATTACTATTTAATCTTGATTAAATAGAAATTAATTAATTAATTAAATTTAGTTATTATTTACAATAAATAATAACTAATTGTACTTACTTATTATTGAATAATAATTAAATAATAAATAAGTATTGATTTAATTTTAATCTTCGTTAATCAACTAATAATTAACTAAGTAATTAACCTTACCTATTATTTAATTTAAGGAAATTAAATAATAGTTACTAATTTTAATCCCCTTTAATTATTATTTAATGTCAATTAAATAATAATTAATTATTTAATTAATTTTAATTATTATTTAAGGTTAAATAATAATCAATTCATCCTTATTTATTATTAATCTAATAACTTAATTTCCATTAATCGTTATTTAATGCTAATTAAATAATAATTGATTACTTAATTATCCTTATTTATTATTTAATAATACTTAAATAATAAATAATTAATTTATAAATTTTTATCTCTCTTTAATTATTATTTAATAGGAATTAAATAATAATTGCTAATTTATCACCTTTATTTATTATTAACATTTTAAATAATAAATAACTAATAAATTTATTTAACTTAACCATGATTTAGCTAACTAGGTTAATATTTAAAATATTTAAATATTAAACTTAATGAAAAATATCCTCCCCAATATCATTTTTGTATTATTATTATTTGTGTTATAATTTTAAATTAGTTTTTAAATATTTAAATTAATTAAATTTAACCCGAATGACATTTCTGTAAATAAGTTGAAAACTGATTTGAGGGCAAAATAGTAATTTCGCCAAAAAAAACACGGAGGGGCAGTATCGTAATTTCCCCGGAAACTTACTCCCGCGCATTGCGCGCTTAATAGCAACCACGGACCAAAACGGTGCTGTTTTTGAAAAGCCGGTGACAGCTTCCGCGCGTAACGCGCGAATGAAATTTTTATTTTCGCCAAACGACGCCGTTTGACTCCGCGACCGACAGTGAATAGTAGCGCGCATTGCGTGGCCAGTGTTTTTATTTTTCTTTCCAGCAGAGTGTGAACAATGACCGAAAATACACACTTTAATAAAAACTATACCATCAAGTAAGCTTTAAATCCTCAATAAAAATCCAAAAAAAATTATCAACCACTTAATATCAATTTATAACATGAAAATTTAATTTTTCATGATTTAATATCATTTTTTTTTTATAAATTTTTTTACATCACATAAACTACCACAAATCATAACTTTTTGTGTATAACTCCATTTTGAGTGATTCAAACTTAGTTTTTCTCATGATTTAATGTTCTATAATATTATAACATTAAATCTAAATTTTATAAAAATATTTTTGGGTCATAAATTCCAAGAATTGATTACACACTACTAAACACATATTTTTATCACACAAAATATACTAAAATACAAACCAAACATATTAAACTCAAGCATGACATAAATATTACAACTACACATTAATAACTATATTAACATGTTTATACTAACACGATAATTTATTTAATTTAAAAGCAAAACTATATTTAAAATAACCATTACCTTGATTTAATGGCTATTTTCCTTTTTCTTCCAAAATAGGTGGTGAATGGCATGAACAAAACTAACTTCTCCTTCTTCCTCCTTAGTCTCTCAAATATTATGCTCTCACTAAAGCTTTTCTCAAACTTTCTCTTTTGGACTTGGAGAAAAATAATGAAGTGAAATCTACCAATTTCAAGTATACTTGCAAAATTAATAGATACGCATAATATATCTAATAATTTAGACCATGCCCCTAGATGACAACTTACACAAGGAATGGCTAAATGACATATTAGGTGAAAGGAGGAATGATCCATGTACTTGAAAAATTAAAACAAGTAATCCTTTTATTAAATAATTGAAAAATAAACTAAAATAACAACAGAAACATTTTATTTCTCTCTCTTCCCTATCATGCTCGGCTGACTTGGGACTTGTCCCAAAATGATAGTCACTTGCTTACTTTTAAATAATTAATAAGTTATATAATTGTTTTTCCAAGTGGCTCAAGTATTGAGCTTTATTTAAAATACCAATTGAGCTCCTATTAAATTGTTTGGGCTACTAATTTATCAAATTTTTATTATTCTTCACTTGGACTTCTAATTGACCCATGTTGGGCTAATTTAATAATTTACACATTAATTATTCAATCCATGATTAAATAAATAATTAGATTGAATAAATAAATAAATGATTAAATAAATAATTAAATTACTAAGTGG
The DNA here is from genome assembly GCA_947179155.2 of Hedera helix. Lineage (NCBI taxonomy): Eukaryota > Viridiplantae > Streptophyta > Magnoliopsida > Apiales > Araliaceae > Hedera > Hedera helix. Next base: position 12,071,536 of record OX359275.1, on the reverse strand, counting down.
ACTAATAAATATTATTATTAATATTTCACATTATTTACATTAATTAATAATCATATTAATTAATTTATTATATTTAATTAACTCATTATATTCAATTTAATTAAATATTTAATTAATAGGAAACTTATCAATTATTTTGATATTAAAACTTTAGGGTTTGTTCACTAATTTAAATAACATATTAGTGACCCCCTTTAATTAATTCTAATAATTAATCACATAATCATTTAATCACGTAATTAATTAATCACATAAAAAGATTTAAATAATCTCGTAAAACTAATTTGTTAGAGATTAAATTAATAATTTTAATTTATAATGACGTGAAAATTCTATGACATTACATTCTCCCCCCCTTATAAAAATTCCGTCATCGGAATTGTAAAATAAGGTTACTCAAATAAAAACGGGTAATTCATTCTCATTTCTTCCTCTAGTTCTCACGTAGCTTCTTCAATTGCGTGATTCCTCCAAAGTACTTTGACAGAATGAATTATTGTTAATAGGTTTTTATACCTATTTATTATATATTTTTAGGCTTAACTATTTGTTAGTTTTTAAGTATTTTAATTGATTTTAGATAATTTATTTAATTTTATGTGTTTTTATTATTTTTATTATTTTTAATTAATTTATATTTTATTTTGTAGGAGAAATAATCTTTGGTGGCAATTTTGTAAATTCTGCAAAAAGGAGTGGCATTTTTGTAATTAAGAAAAATCGGATGGCATAACTGTAAATAAGGGCGCGGTGGCATTTTCGTAATAACATGGAACAGGCCGGAACGCGCCATGCGCGCAAGCAATTCTTCAGCAGCAGACCGGGAAATGGAACGACGCTGTATTGCGGATGCAAGAAACAGGAGCCGCGCAATGCACGGTCAGCTGAGGAAGGAATCAAACGCGCGAGGCGCGGTCGTTTTGCTGGGCGGATTTGGTCAGCTGACGTGGCGGAGGTGCGTTTGACTTTGGTCAAAGCGCGTAGGGGCTTGTTTGGGCAGCGCACTAATTCCAGAAAAGCAGATTATTCACGGATTAAAGCATTAATTTGATTCCAAATTGGATTTCTTTTCCACATTAGCTTAGGATTATTATTGTACTCCTATAAATATACTATGTAGCTATTATATTCAGGACTTTTAACATAGATTAGAATATATTATGATAGAATAATATATTATTAGAGTAATTTAGGAGTAGAATTAGAAGCAAATATTCAACGCAAGGGATTCAATAATTGAAGGCGGAGCTTGGGAATTGGAGACTGTGATCCGAGTGACAGACGGATATCAACACAGATTTGATTTGATTTCTTTTTCTTTTATTTTTGTAATTTTGAGATGTTGAATTATTTGTGGTTAATTAATTATTTAGTTATGGGCTAATATTTATTTGAGATTGCAATTGAACCCAATGTGGAGTTTTATTTAATTTGTCTTAGTTTCAATTATTTGATCAATTGTTGGATTGGTTGTTATATCTTGTGCGTGAATTATAATTGTCTGATCAACAATTATTTGATTTCTTAGATGGAATTGAAAAAGGAAATTTAGGAATAGATCCGGATATAATAACGTGTGACTTTGTTTATTTTTCTTAGGAAGAGTATCATGATAGTATATAGGATGCAAATACCTATAGACCACACGTAACATATTGAGAGTTTAATCTTAATGAGTCTGTTTCAAGATATTTTGCATAGACTTATAGCATTATAAATTGGAGTGGATCTTTTTATTAATTATCGAACGAGATTAGTAAATAGATAAGTGATCTCAGTTAACAATTCATATGATTAAGTAATTGGAATTAAGATGAAGATATTACTATGAAGCATTGGGGAAAATTGTGATCTTAACTATTTTAATTTGATTTAATCATTTTTATTAGTTTAATTTAGTTAGTAATTTTGATTAGTTTATTTTATAATTAAATTAAGATTGTTTAAATAGAATTAATTTGATATTAAATTAGTGTTTAGTAATTATTATTATTATTTAATTCCCAGTGGGTTCGACACTCTATTTTATCACTTTATTACTTGATTGACCGCGTATACTTGCGTGTGAATTCCATATATCTAAATCGGACAACAATTATCTTATTCCTCAGCTTTTGTTCCTTCCTATCGAGTATCTGGATAGGAACTTCTTCATATGATAAGTCCTTCTCGACTTGAATTGGTTCATAGGATATAATGTGCTTCTAGTCTGGTTTATACGGCCGCAACATTGACACATGAAACACATTGTGAATGTGCTCAAGTTCAGGAGGTAATGCTACCTCGTACGCCACTTCACCGACTCGCCTCAAGATTTCAAACGGTCCTATGAACATAGGGCTCAGCTTGCCCTTCTTACCAAAACGGATCTTCCCCTTCCAGGGAGATACCTTCAGAAATACGAAACTGCCCACGTCGAAGTCCCGCTTTTGGCGATGCAAATCCGCGTACTTCTTTTGACGATCTTGAGCTGCTACCAGTCGATTCCTGATAAGTTGTACTATGTCTGTAGTCTGCTGCACCATTTCAGGTCCAAGCAGTCTTCGTTCACCGACCTCGTCCCAACACAACGGTGTTCGACATTTTCTTCCATAAAACGCTTCGTATGGTGGCATACCGATACTAGCGTGGTAGCTGTTGTTGTAAGCGAACTCCACCAGTGGAAAATGGTCATCCCAACTGCCCTTTAGGTCCATCACGACCGCTCGAAGCATATCTTCCCAGGTCTGAATCGTTCACTCGCTCTGGCCGTCAGTTTGAGGATGGTACGCTGTGCTTAACCTCAACTGTGTACCCATCCTTGCTTGCAGACTTTTCCAAAAATTTGACGTGAAACGCAGATCTCTGCCGGACACAATCGATACCGGCACTCCATGTCGTGACACTATCTCCTTCACATAGAGCTTCGCTAACTGCTCCAGATTGTACCGTATTCTGATAGGTAGAAAATGGGCTGACTTGGTCTGACGATCCACTATTACCCAGATGGCGTCCAAACCTTTATTTGTCGGTGGCAAACCCACTACAAAATCCATCGTGATGTGCTCCCACTTCTACTCCGGAATCTCTAGTGGTTGAAGCAGTCCGCTCGGCCGTTGATGCTCAGCTTTAACCCGCTGGCATGTCAGTCATCGGCTGACACATTCTGCCACTTCCCTCTTCATATTCGGCCACCAAAAGTGTGACACCCCAGGATTTTACAGAATTTCTAAATTAAGGATTATGGTTAATTAAGTAAAGGTTAATAGTTAAAACCTATTGTTGAATGACAGAAATTTATAAGGGAGATTAAATACGAGTTATTATGTGATCAATGTGCTATTATGACCTATGTGGTAGGTTGAATGTATGTATACTTGATTTGATAAAGAAGGAAGGATTTAACGTATAAAATAATGGAAATGAGAATGTATAAAGGAAATGATTAGTTATATATGTAAAATGTGTAAGTGATGTAGTAAACATGAAATTATGATAGATATGAAAACATGATGGGTAAATGTTATTATAAGGAAATTAAGATGAAGGACAGTAATGCCACATTAAGGCAGTTTGAAAGGAATTATGGTAAGACACGTTGTTATGTGTCAGCAGGAATTATATTGGTTATGTGTAAATGCATATGTAAGCGATCATAGTTATAAGAATTGAGAAAATGATGAGGAAAGCAAAAGTGAATAGAGGGTTGGTTATGAATATTGGTAGCAAGTTAAATGAGTAGGCCTGAAGAGGCGAGGATATGAGAAATGACGAGTTAGGTTTGTATGTGCAGAAAGGAAAGAACTGTATAATTTAATTGGTTTAGTGGAGTGAAGAAATAATAAAGATAATAATATTTGTGCCTATGGAGTTTATTAAGAAATGGATAGTTGTGGATCGAAATAAGATAATCATTTGTTATGATGTGTAAAGACAAAATGTAATACCTCGAGAATGAGTAAAAAGAACGTTGTAGGCAAGAATGGTGAAAGCTAGCACATGTGTATTACGTAAATAAGTAAAGGGATGAAAAGTTGCAGAAAAGGTATTACGAGTTTTAAATGATTAAATGATAATGGATTTTGATAAATTGGTCGAGGTTCGCTTCTCGAGGAGGCGGTTTATGGAAAAGTGAACAAGTTGACCATATTGAGATGTCGAAACGTGAAATTGATTGAAAGAGGAACCGAAGAGGTTCGTAGAAAATTTTAGAATGGAATAGTAATGCAATTGGCAATTATTGTGAATTAATGATTAATTAATGAAATTGATATTTCAAAGTGTGACAAGTATTTTGGGACAAGCCAATTATGGTGTATTTAATGATAGAATTAAAATTCAAGTCTATGGAAACAAGTGTGGATCAAAATGGAATTTAATTGGATTGGAGCTAAGAAATTTATGGTTTAAAGGAATTAAATTTCCTAGATTTTATGACTAATGACAATATTGCCCTCAACAATTTTGGTAATGACCAATGTGTCCTATGTTAGGGTAATGACTTTTATATCCATGTTTAGTAACGTAAAATGACTTAAGATGCCCCTAACTATACTTGAGTTAAGCTAACTATCTTGAGTTAGTTGTTGGAAAAATGATATAATATATATATGTATATAATTAAGCAAAGCAAAGCTCATTTTGTTCCAAGTTTCCAGTAAGTTCGAAGGCAAGAGAGAAAAGAAAGGAACAAGCTAGGGTTGAAGAGAAAGCCATGAAAGATAGTTAAAGAAATGCTTAAGAGGAGTAAAGAAGCCATAAAATAGAAGAATTCAAGATTATCAAGCTTCATAGCAAGAGAGAAGGAAGTTACAAGAAGGTAAAAAGATGTTTATGTATTAAATTTTTATGTTCATATGTTTAAGTTCAAGAACAAGGATGACCATGCATGTATCTTTCAAATACATGGTTTGATTATGTGAGTTGTGTGAGTTACATGATTCTTGGTGGAGTAATTATGAAACCCTAGGCTTCGGAGTAGTATTTCAAAGGTGGTACACTATTATGCATGTGTTTAAACTAGAAGTCATGATTTAAAACATGATCATGCGTTAATTGTTGATAGCTTTGAAGAAAACCTAGTTAGAAAGGTTGGATATGTTTGTAGTATGAGAAATTTTACGATACATAGCTTTGAAGAATCATAAGAGGTTGAAATGTATATTTTGAGAAGGGAAGTTGAATACTAGGCTATACTTTTTGTGTAGATTTCGTAATAATCTGTAAAGTGCATTAGAATGTGCAGTTAGAAGTTATGTGGACTTATATGGTTGTCAAATGTGTTTACAATAACTTATGTGATGTATGGAGTCAAGGATTGAAAGTAAGGTTAAGCTTTGAAATTTGAAAGGTTTTGAAAAATTAAGGAAAATCCGATTTAAAGGTGATTTTTGGCAATTTTGAGGATTTAAAGGTGAAATGAAATCAAATGAGTCATTTGCATGTTATTATACATGTTAGAGTCGAATTAGTAATCAACGGATTTAGAATTGAGTGAATTGGCGATTCGAACGATCGAAATCGATCGTTTCGAATCGAAACGGATTTTAACGGACAAAAGTCGCCTCGTGCGAAGTTTTATGGTTTTGAAAGCTTGGGCATGTCATTTAAGTCTTATGTGAACTATGTCAAAGGTTGGAATGGAATTTAGAAGCAAATGGTCAAAAATCACAAGCTTGCAAAAGTTAAGTTTTGAAAATCTGAAAATTTTTCTAAGTCTGGAAATGTTATGAACAGCCCTCCTATGGGCTAGTGTATCTATGATTTTGAATATCCAAATGAGGCAAGTAAAATTTTTATAAAATACTATGTAGTAAGGACTAGATGTGGTCCAAATTTGAACTTAATTGGATGTATGGTGAAGGAGTTAAAATTCACCAAAGCAGTAGCAAAAATCAAAATTTCAGTTTTTGGCAGAAAAGAGGACCACGGCCGGGGCCATGGTTTTGTAGGCAAAACCACGGCTGGGGCCAAGTTTGGCTGAGAGGTTTTGGCCGGGGCCGCGAAGTTCTAGGCCAAAAGCCGGCCTGGGCCGCGGTTGCCAGAGTTTAAAAAAATGATATTTTTGACCCGAAATGAAATGTTTTGATACTAAATGATAGAGATAAGTTATGTAAACCCTAGATTGATAAAAATAGACTATGAAAAGGGTGTTGTGGTATAATGAGATCATGAATGGCATAATATAACATGCCTAAAGCTAAGCCAAAGTATGTTTAAGGTTGTGAAAAAGGTAAGAAGTAAGCTAGGATGTATTATTAACCTATATAGGGTGTAATACATCAAATGTGAAATGAGTAGAGACGAATGGTCGTGTAATTGTGAGTTAAGTTTGTTATGTTATATTAAGTTATGATCCTATAATAATGAATATAGATTGTATGTTTACAGATAGCGCTCGAAGTAGCAAACCAACAAAATGACGGATAACAAAGCCAAGCGAGGCAACAAAGGTTAAGTAAATAAATGCAGACCAGGCAAGTGTTCAGACTATAAGGTGCTATTGTTCTATGAGAACTGTGTAGTAGTAAAAGATTTGAAACGTGCCCTACGTGCAACTATGTGATTTAACTATTAAGTGAATTATGTGGCATTCATGTATAACATGATAAAGTAGAGATGCATGACGCATATTATAAACTGTAAGCATGAAAGGTGTTATATGAATTACTTGCTGAGCCTATGTGCTCACCCTTGCCATGAACTAACATTTCAGGTGAATTACGAAAAGACCGGAGGATTCCGGTGCAACTAAGGTATAGAGTGTTGAATGAATGAAATAGGCATGAACAAGTTGTTATATGTGAAATGTGTATGTAAAGAGAGGTTGTAAATCTATAGAGATAGAATTGTATGTATTATATTATTGGATGAAGGGATGGAAAAGTTATATGGTTTTGTAATTCATAATGATAGTAATGACTGTAAAGTGTTCCGAGAAATGTTGCAAAAGGATAAGATAAATGTATATAAACAGGAATATGTATGATACAAAAATATGTATGCAGGTATATATGAACCGGAGCATGTACAGGAACAGGTATATATAAATAGGGCCATTTATAAATACTTCATGGCAAAATTTTCTATACAGATTAAGTTAAATCATAAGTTATAAATAATTTTGTATGTACCAAATTAGGTCACAATTGACAACTTGTTGACCTAGAATCTAGAAAAAAAGTAAGTGAATGTTGCGATCCTGAGGCAGGTAAGAAAAATAAGATAAAGTTTAATAATAAATAAATAAATAAATAAAATATGGACCGCATTTATGGTGAAATAAAGGATTCTAAATATTAAAGGTTAAGTTTTAACGCACGAGATTTCGGTTAATATGAATTTAAAGTTAATGGTTATGTTATCCAAAGCCAATCGGATAGAATTAAGGAAGGTGGGATCTCGAGGTGCCACAAAAAGTATTACCTTAAATCCTGATACATCTTCGTACTTCCGGGATGTACTGAGTACCTCGTACTGTGAGCTTCTTGAAGAATCTCTTCCCGAAGCTTCGGATCTAACAGTTCCCAGACTCTCTCTTCGAACCTTAGCAACCCTGTGCTATCAATCTTATACTTAAGCTCCTCGCCTTCAGTAAGTCACTTCTTAATACTATCACAATCTTCATCCTTTTCCTGAGCCTCTTTGATCTTGTCTAATAAGGTCGGGCTTGCTGTTACTGTAAATAAATTCTCGTCTGGCTCCATCGGATATTTGATCTCCAACTCCAAACGTTCGAAATCTCTCACCAACTCTTCCTGATTTGTTAGCTTCAGCAACTTCTCTCTGCCTTTTCTGCTCAAGGCATCAGCTACTACATTGGCCTTACCCGGATGGTACAAAATCTCACAGTCGTAGTCTTTGATCAATTCTAACCATCGGCGCTGCCTCATATTCAACTCCTTCTGAGTGAAGATATATTTCAGACTTTTATGATCTGTATATATCTCACACTTCTCACCATATAGGTAGTGCCTCCAAATCTTCAGGGCGAAAACTACTGCTGCTAACTCCAGGTCATGAGTCGGGTAACCCTTCTCATAATCCTTTAACTGACGTGACACATACGCAATGACTTTGCCATGTTGCATTAGCACACAACCAAGACCCTTGTGTGACGCATCACTATACACTACGAAACCTCCCGTGTCGTCCAGTAAAGCCAACAGTGGTGCCTGACTCAACCTCTTCTTCAGCTTCATAAAACTTTCCTCTCACTTCTCTGTCCAAACAAACTTCACAGTCTTTCGGGTAAGATTGGTCAACGGTGATGCTATCTTCGAAAAATCCTGAATGAATCTCCGATAATACCCCGCTAACCCTAAGAAACTCCTGATCTCAGTCGGCATCTTCGGCTGTTCCCAATTGATAACTGCCTCCACCTTTGCTGGATCCACCGAAACACCGTCTTTGTCGATAACATGACCTAGAAACTGCACCATCTGTAACCAAAATCCTCACTTCGAAAACATGGCGTATAACTTTTCCCTTCTCAAAGCCTCCAATGCGATCCGTAAGTGTTCTGCATGTTCTTCCTCCGTCTTCGAATACACCAATATGTCATCAATGAATACGACCACGAACTTGTCCAAGTACTGCTTGAACACTCTGTTCATCATATCCATGAATGTCGCTGGTGCATTCGTCAGTCCAAATGACATCACTAGAAACTCGAAATGACCATAACGAGTTCTGAATGCCGTTTTTGGGATATCCTCCTCCCTCACCTTCAGTTGATGATAACCCGTCCTCAAATATTTCTTCAAAAAGTATTTCGCTCCCTTAAGTTGATCAAATAGATCATCAATTCTAGGCAGCGGATATCTGTTCTTAATGGTGACCTTGTTTAACTCCCGGTAATGAATACAAAGCCTCATCGAACCATCCTTCTTCTTTACAAACAGAACCGGCGCTCCCCATGGTGACACGCTTGGTCTGATGTAACCTTTATCTAGCAGTTCCTGCAGCTGAACCATCAATTCTTTCATTTCTACTAGTACCATACGATACAGCGCCTTCGATATCGGTGCGGTCCCCGTTACCAAATCAATAACAAACTCCACTTCTCTGTCCGGCGGTAACCCCGGAATCTCATCTGGAAAAATATCAGCGAATTCCCGTACAACAGGTATCTGACTCAGTTCGCCCTCGACACGTCGAGTATCGACCACATGAACCAAATGACCTACGCACCCTTTCCTGATCAACTTTCGTGCTTGCATTATCGTCAGATAACTTGATTGTCTCGGCGATTTACTACCGTAAAATATAACTTTGGACCTATTCGGAGTCTTTAAGTGCACACACTTCTTCTTATAGTCAATAACCTCCCCTTGACTCGATAGCCAATCCATCCCTAGGATTACGTCGAACTCTCCCAGACGAATCGGTGTCAAATCCACGTTAAGTCTAAACCCTCGCAATTTAGCACAATAGTTCCTATGAATGTAGTGTACGGGAATGATTTCTTTGTTTGCTACTTCTACGTTCATAGGGTGTTCTAGCTTTTCTTGAGGTAAATCTAATCTCTAAGCAAAATCTTCAGAAACAAAAGAGCAGGTAGCACCCGAATCAAACAATACATATGCATTAATATCATTGATCGGGATGATACCTGACACCACGTCCTTGGAGTCGACTGCATCCTGCACAGTCATGTTGAAGGTGTGCGTTGTGGGTCGGTTAGCCTGGTTGGCTAGACCTCCAATGTTTAGCCTATTGTTGTTGTTATTGTTGTTGTTGTTGTTGCCTCTGTTGCCACTCCCAGCATCTCCCTTCCTCTTCGGGCAGTCCTTGACATGGTGATCGGTTGCTCCACAAGAAAAACATACATTTTTCATCTTTTTCGGGCATTGTGGAGCCATGTGTCCCGGTTGCCCGCAGCTATATCAAACACTTTTTCCTTTCAAGCATTCGCCCGTGTGGTTCTTACCACAATTATTGCATCTACCAACCTTCTTAGTCTCTTCCTCGGGTTTGCTGCCTCCTGTTGATTGGCTCTCATTCCATTTCCTTTTATTGGGATTGCTGCCTCCGCTGCTTTCCGTCTTCTGCCCATCATGACCTTTTTCCTCTCCTGGTTGAATTTAGTCAGGGTCTCACTGCCACCTTCTGCAATGATTGCCCTTTCTAATAGCTCTGCAAAGCTCTTGATCTTTAATACCACCACAGAACGGTACACCCACGGCTTCAGTCCCAGCTCAAACCTCCAAGCCTTCCTAGCCTCCGTATCAACTTGATGAGTTGCAAACCTTGCCAACTCATTAAACTTGGCCGCATATTCGGCCACAAACATGTTTCCCTGTTTTAACTCGAGGAATTTCACCTCCATTTTTTGCTGCATGCTTTCTGGAAAGTAGTTTTCCAGAAACATTTCCTTAAAGCGTTCCCAGGTGATGACGCCTTCTCCCGCACGGCCCTTGTTGGCCTTTCACCAGTAGTTCACCTCCCCCTTCATTATGAAGGTAGCGAAACTAGTCTTCTGTTCTTCGGCCACCCTAGCGACCTCGAACACCTTCTCCATTTCCTCGATTCAAGTCTGTGCTTCCATCGGGTTTAGAGTTCCCTGAAACTCCGGTAGTCCAACCAGTTTGAAGTCTTTGAAATTTGCCAAGTGCGGCGCTGGCTGCGGTACTGGTTATACTACCACTGGTGGGGGGTCTAGCTTGCATGGCTTCCGCCAGCATTTCTGCAAACATCCTCATAAGATTGGGTTGATCCCCAACCTCACTCTCTGACTCTGGGATACGTTGATTGCGTGGTCTACCTCTCGGCATGATTTGCTAAAGAGCAAATCTTAGACTTACGTTTATAGTTCTACGCATTATGTTAGCCAAATTAACATTTAAATTCAAAACTATATATCAAGCACATTTGATTTAAACAAGGAAATAACTGCATTTATATTAATATACCAATGTTTTAGTACAGACTCAACAAGTGGCATACTTCTATAAACGCTCAAGGCACAAGTTGCCTAATAACGACTATCCTCTAACGAACAAAAGTGAGGATTCACTACCATCAACCCCTCTAACAGAACAAAAGTTGGGGTCTAACTGACATACTATGCATACATCAAAACATAATGGCTTACAACAGCTGAAACGTCCCTAATAGAAACAAAAGGTGGGACTCACGACTACCTATCAATACAACTAAAGATACTAACTGACAACAATCAACGCCTACTGCGGCGAACTGCCCGATGGTAAGCCTGTCGAACCAACTCATCAACTACATGACGTCTAATCACGCGGCGACTACTGCCCGTCTCCCAAGGATACCTCATAACCCGGTCCCTTAAACAATCAAAGGAAATGTCCAGAGCATACTCCAGAGTGTCAATCCTGGTGGATCTAACTCGAATCTCTCTCTCCAAGTTGCCTACCCTCATGGTAGCCCTGAGCCAAGCCCCATGAATCTGAATTTGATCTATTCGCTCCCAGTCGAGCTCAGCTCTGGTGGCATAAAGAACTATCTGACTATGCATTTCTCTAGCTTTTAGCTGATCTACAGTCTGCCTAAGTTGCCTGTTTTGCAATACTAGCTGTTGTACCGTTGGACTCGGCTGCGGTGTAGCCTGGTCCAACTGCTGTACCTTGGCCTACAGGTCGGCCACATCCATCTCCCTCTGGTATGCCTCATCTCTATATGCATTTTTCATCTGCTGATGGACGGCGTTCCACTCCTCCAGATGAGCAATCCGAGCAGTCTGCTGCCCAACAACCTGCTGCAGCACAGTAAGCTGCTCCTGCTCCGACATAGGGTCAGCATAACCCTCAAACAAATCATCCACAAAAGTGTGGAACACAGGAGATCCCTCCTCAGGTACCTCCTCCTCTGCTGATCCCTCGACCACCATTTGCGTCTGGTCCTCCTCGGACTCCTCGCCCCAAGCGGGGTCATCCTCAAACTCTGTAATCTGGTCCTGACTGCCGGACCTCATAATCCCGCCCCTGACAGGTTCTGCGGTATCTACACCATCGTCCTCCTCCTCCGGGTCAGATTCCGCTAATAGTGATACTGGTGCAACGGGTGCATAACCCCCCATCTGCTGGGTATCCATCGGTATGTCAATGAATACCTCCTCATCCCGAGCCCCACTCGACTTGCCTACAGCCATCCTACAACACATAAATAACACATGTTAGTACAGCAATAAAATATATTCATTGATGAAATGAAATGATATTTTATCATGTACATCTCGGCTCGATAAATTTTCTCAATCCATCTCCAAAAATACACAACATGATGAATCTCTCCGATTCATCTCCTAACGCACTCGATAAGAGTTTAGTACCAAGGTTATAACCTAGGTTTCGCAATCCTAGCATTTCTAACCTACGGCTCTGATACCAACCTGTGACGCCCCCAAATTCGGGTTCCAAATACCAGGATCTGGTCATCACGATCCAATACAAACATTCACCTCTAAACAACATACAATAACTAAATGCGGAATAATAAACATATGTTGTTCATTCAAAAGGTGTTACTAGTCCCAAAATACGATAACCTTACATAAAAGTACAAAAATACCCTTAATAAAGTACTTAGGGTTTATATTACATAACAATTAATTTAATTAACCACAAGGCTGCATTCTGAAGTTTATCACTTCATCTTTCCTTTACCCTTGTTCTTTCCCGAAGTCTCGGGTTGCACTGCAATAAGGTTTCATCATATAGCAAGGGTGAGCAACTAGTTTGCTCAACAAGTTTAAATAACTACAAGAAACAATATATCATGAATGAAAGGGAATAGCTGAACAATTCAATAATATGAATAACATAAGCAGGAATAATGATTTGCTTTTAAAATTAGGATAGTCAAATAGACTATGAACTATAAATATCCACTGGAGTCAATAGCAGGTTGACCCAATGGTTACTACCAGAAATATGTACCCGAGGGGATCAGCCTCAGTACAATATGCGTATGCATAACATTTAATTTCCGTATTTTTGTACCTGATATTAGATACATGGTACTCCCCTATAATAAAGGGGTGTTCATAATAGTCTAAGAATCCGCATCTTCAATGATGTGGATAGCTTTTAAAATCTTTAACACAAATGTTTAGCCGAACAATGACTTAGACCTACTTTGAACAGTTCTTTAAACAGTAGAACAATAATTAAGTACAAGTCAATGACTGTACAATATCAAGTGCAACAAGTGCGAATAACAACAATATCGATGTGGAATAATTATAAAGTAATTAAACCACTCAAGACATGCTTGAAAATAACAGTTCAAGCTTAAATAAATAATTTGCTCAATGAAATGAGTTTAGAGATAAGGAACTTGCCTGTCCGCTCAGCTATAAATAAATGTCTAGCTTTAACTAACTGGCTTTGAAAGGCCTAACATTAATAAAGTTGGTCTAATAATTAGTACGACGTATTTGCACAATTATACGCTCACTAAGGAACTTATCTATCACATAAGTACTAACACATAAATTACATTAGTCAAAACAATATTATTAACCTTATAGACCCTCAATCATATTAGGTTAATAATTTAATAAGTTAGAAAATATTTTTCTTAAGTGTTGGACACTTATTAAACCCTTAAACAACTTATTACAATTGTTTAATTAAATCATAAGTAAATTGAAATTATTTTATTAACTCAATCCCTATTTAATTACTATTTAATCTTGATTAAATAGTAATTAATTAATTAATTATAGTTATTATTTACAATAAATAATAATTAAATAATAACTAATTGTACTTACTTATTATTTAATAATAATTAAATAATAAATAAGTATTGATTTAATTTTAATCTTCTTTAATCAACTAATAATTAACTAAGTAATTAACCTTACCTATTATTTAATTTAAGGAAATTAAATAATAGTTACTGATTTTAATCCTCTTTAATTATTATTTAATGTCAATTAAATAATAATTAATTATTTAATTAATTTTAATTATTATTTAAGGTTAAATAATAATTAATTCATCCTTATTTATTATTAATCTAATAACTTAATTTCCATTAATTGTTATTTAATGCTAATTAAATAGTAATTGATTACTTAATTATCCTTATTTAATAATATTTAAATAATAAATAATTTATTTACAAATTTTTATCTCTCTTTAATTATTATTTAATAGGAATTAAATAATAATTGCTAATTTATCACCTTTATTTATTATTAACATTTTAAATAATAAATAACTCTTAACCATGATTTAGTGAACTAGATTAATATTTAAAATATTTAAATATTAAACTTAATGAAAAATATCCTCCCCAATATCATTTTTGTATTATTATTATTTTTGTTATAATTTTAAATTAGTTTTTAAATATTTAAATTAATTAAATTTAACCCGAATGGCATTTCTGTAAATAAGTTGAAAACTGATCCGAGGGGCAGTATCGTAATTTCCCCGAAAACTTACTCCCGCGCATTGCGCGCTTAATAGCAACCACGGACCAAAACGGTGCCGTTTTTGAAAAGCCGGTGACAGCTTCCGTGCATAACGCGCGGATGAAATTTTTATTTTCGCTAAACGACGCCGTTTGGCTCCGCGTCCGACAGTGAACAGTAGCGCGCATTACGCGGCCAGTGTTTTTATTTTTCTTTCCAGTAGAGTGTGAACAGTGACCAGAAATACACACTTTAATAAAAACTATACCATCAAGTAAGCTTTAAATTCTCAATAAAAATCCAAAAAAAATTACCAATTTAATATCAATTTATAACATGAAAATTTAATTTTTCATGATTTAATATCAAATTTTTTTCTAAAATTTTTTACATCACATAAACTATCACAAATCATAATTTTTTGTGTATAACTCCATTTAGAGTTATTCAAACTTTATTTTTCTCATGATTTAATGTTCTATAATATTATAACATTAAATCTAAATTTTATAAAAATATTTTTGGGTCATAAATTCCAAGACTTGATTACACACTACTAAACACATATTTTTATCACACAAAATATACTAAAATACAAACCAAACATATTAAACTCAAGCATGACATAAATATTACAACTACACATTAATAACTATATTAACATGTTTATACTAACATGATAATTTATTTAATTTAAAAGCAAAGCTATATTTAAAATAACCATTACCTTGATTTAATGGTTATTTTCCGTTTTCTTCCAAAATAGGTGGTGAATGACATGAACAAAACTAACTTCTCCTTCTTCCTCCTTAGTCTCTCAAATATTATGCTCTCACTAAAGTTTTTCTCAAACTCTCTCTTTTGGATTTGGAGAAAAATAATGAAGTAAAATATACCAATTTCAAGTATACTTGCAAAATTAATAGATACACATAATATATCTAATAATTTAGACCATGCCCCTAGATGACAACTTACACAAGGAATGGCTAAATGACACATTAGGTGAAAGGAGGAATGGTCCATGTACTTGAAAAATTAAAACAAGTAATTATTTTATTAAATAATTGAAAAATAAACTAAAATAACAACAAAATCATTTTTTTTTCTCTTTTTTCCCTATCATGCTCAGCTGACTTGGGCTCCTATTAAATTGTTTGAGCTACTAATTTGTCAAATTTTTATTATTCTTCACTTGGGCTACTAATTGACTTATGTTGGGCTAATTTAATAATTTACACATTAATTATTCAATCCATGATTAAATAAATAATTAGATTGAATAAATAATTAAATATTCTAACCCATAAGTATTAAATTACTAAATGGACTAATAAATATTATTATTAATATTTCACATTATTTACATTAATTAATAATTATATTAATTAATTTATTATATTTAATTAACTCATTATATTCAATTTAATTAAATATTTAATTAATAGGAAACTTATCAATTATTTTGATAATAAAACTTTAGGGTTTGTTCACTAATTTAAATAACATATTAGTGACCCACTTTAATTAATTCTAGTAATTAATCACATAATCATTTAATCACGTAATTAATTAATCACATAAAAAGATTTAAATAATCTCGTAAAACTAATTCGTTAGAAATTAAATTAATAATTTTAATTTATACTGACGTGGAAATTCTAGGACATTACAGAAGCAACTAGCTTAGACTTTCTTAACAGTTCTTGAATTAATGAACTATAAATTCGCAAATGCACTAGGTGCGAATACAATAATAATAATGATGTTGAATAATTTTAGATAATTAATCCACTTAAAGCTCTGTCAAATAACTATAAGTGTAGATATTTGCTCAACAATAATTGAATTGCTCAATGTAAATAAGGTTGAAGAAAACTGACAACAAATAAATACAAGTTAGGGTTAAGGAAAACTTGCCTCGTACGTAGTCTACTGCTAATTAATTCAATTTAATTCGCTTTGAGCAGACTTAACAATTAATCAGTTTGAACTTAAATTAGTACCATATACACATACATCTAATAACCTTTATAACTCTTTTGTAACCACATAATTATAGATTTACGGGTATATTAACACTTAAGAAATATTATCATTACGTGATAATATTTCAGTCACATAAAACCTATATTAAATATCTAATATAGATCATACACTTATATAATATTATTAACAATTTAATAATATTTAATTAGTCTTATAATATTATTAATTATTTAATAATATTTTATTAATCTTTCAATATTATTTATCATTTAATAATATTTTATTAATTATCTAATATTATTAACTATTTAATAATATTTTATTAATTATCTAATATTTTAATCATTATCTAATATTATTAAATATTTAATAATATTTTATTAATTGTCTAATATTATTAATCACTAAATAATATTTTATTCATATTCTAATATTATTATTCATTTAATAATATTTTATCTTTTTATAAATATTATTACTCATTTAATAATATTTTATTGACTTTATAATATTATTATACTTTTAATAATATTTTAATGTTTTTCTAATATTATTATTTATTTAATATTATTTTATTAACTTAATTATATTATTAATCCTTTAATAATATTTATACACGTTTAATTATTAAATTAATTATCTATAACTTTAAAAATACATTTATTAAATCCAAAAATAAAAAAATGGTTTTTGGAATATTTTTCATTTTCTAACTCGGACTGACTCGACCCGAGCCGACCCGGTTCAGATTTCTATTTTTTTTCCGGAACAGTGCACGGCACCCCGGCACTGTGTTTATACTGAAACACCGCGCCCCATCGCTGTCCGGTAGAAACATTTTTCAATTTCCAGATTTTTGACAATTTTGACACTTTTGATTCAAACCTTGATAAAATGAAATCTACAAATTCAAATGACACAAAATTGATGTTTATGTATTCCTAACTTCTTGTTTTACAACATTTCATGGTTCGATCGCATTTTTGAAAACGTTTTATACGAAATGTAAAGATCGAACCACTTAGGGTTTAAAAACGACTTACTTTGCGATAAAAGCCATAACTCCTTTGTTTTTCATTATTTTTGAAACCCTCAAGTTGGGTTTTCTTTAAAACTCATGTATGTAAATTTCTAGCCATAAAAATCTCTTTTTCAACTTGTATATTTCAAGCTACAACATACAACATCACATGTTTGACTAGGGTTTTACCGGTAAAATTCATTATGGACATTACTTCCATTTTTATGCAATCCACACATACCAAAATATGATATAACCACATCAAACCATGAATATACATATATAACATAGTTGAAGACTTCTAGACTATCAAAACAACTTTTGATCGGTTAAAAATATATTTTAACCTATTTAAACACATATAGGCTATAAAAATGAAATAAAAAATGGTTGTAGTACTTTTAAACCTTAATGACTTGTGCGCTCTTCTTCTTCTCCTACCAAAGTATGATATGAGACTATTGGACATCCATCAAGCACTTTCTCTAGCAATTTCTCACAACTCACAAGTGTTTCTCTCTTTTCTCTCGAGAAATGCTTACAAATGAACTAACTAACATAACACAAGTGTAGAGCACTCTATTTATAACACTTTACAAATCCTTCATTAACTTTCCTAATTCACCAACATAGTCAATTTAGTAGCTAATTTGGATTACTATTGTATTGAATGACCATGTGATTGACTAGTTGAATGATATGGGTTGTTGAATAACTATGACATAGTGTGTGTTAGAAGCAATGTGAGCAAACAAGCCACCCCCTTGTGGGGCCCACCATGACCGGCCAAATGGCCTATTTATGGCCATTTTTGCTTTATTTTTTTTATGCTTTAATTATACATATATACATATATACATCTATATATATATATATACACTTATATATATTAATGTTGACCAATTTTGACTTCCTATTGGGCTCCACATTGGACTCTAGGATTTAATATATTGGGTTCATCCATTTAATTTGGTTGGGCTCAATTTAAATGTTCTATTGGGTTAACATTAATTCACATATGTCACATTTAATTAAATCAGGCATTGGGCTAGGCTTTAATTAATTACATAGACTACTAGGTAAATTTAATTGACCTATTTTAACAACTCATTTGGATTTAAAATATAATCCAATTAGATTTGTTTTAGTTAATTATAACATCTTGCTTCATTGCTTTAAATAAATATATACATACACAAGTATATTTATTCAATTATCTAATGGATAATTAATTAGTACAAAATTTTTAATTCATTGCTAATTATTTAATAATCATAATTACAATGTCTAATGGAATTCGTGGTCATTACAAGAATGACCTTGATAGATGTGTAGAACAGTGAACTTATGATAATGGTTCAAGATCAAGAAGTCATCTTCAATATTTTCAAAGTAATGAAGTTCCCTAAGGAAGTTGAGAATTGTTTACGGGTGGATCTAATTGAGGATTCAGTGACTAAAGTGTTCAATGGGAAGTGTTTACCGGACCCACTTGAAGCGACTATAGCCAGTTTGGAGGCTACAAATTTTTTGGATCCTATGGAGTTTGTGAAGTTGTTGGATGCATCACCTGCATTTCAGAGGTTCAAGAAGAAGTATGAGATGTTAGTTCAAATAGACATTGCTAAAAGGTGTACGAAGTCATTATTGGAGGAGCCACCAGTTTTAGAACTCAAACCCCTCCCTAACCACTTGAGAAATGCCTACTTGAGAGAATCCTATACTTTGCCAATCATCATTTCTACTTCACTAGATGATTCCCAAGAAGAGAAGTTGTTAAGAGTGCTGCGAGAGTATAAGACAGCAATCGGATGGACCATACCAGACATAAAAGGGATAAGTCCATCCATCTACATGCACAAGATGCTACTTGAGGAGGGAGCCAAGCCAGTCATTGAACAACAACAAAGATTAAACCCGATAATGAAAGAGGTAGTGAAGAATGAGGTAATTAAATGGTTGGACGTCGGCATAATCTATCCAATTTCAGATAGTTCATGGGTTAGTTCGATGTAGTGCGTGCCTATGAAGGGAAGAATGACAGTGGTCGCAAATGAAAATAATGAACTCATTCTTATAAGGACGGTGACTGGGTGGCGGGTGTGCATGGACTACCGCAAGTTGAACAAGGCGACTCGCAATGATCATTTTCCCTTGCCCTTCATTGATCAAATGTTGGATAGATTAGCAGGTCATCAATTTTACTATCTACTTGATGGGTATTCGAGATATAACCAAATTTCAATAGCTCTGAAAGATTAAGAGAAGACCACTTTTACATGCCCTTATGGAACTTTTGCATTACAAAGAATATCCTTCGATCTTTGTAACGCACCAGCCACTTTTCAGAGGTGCATGATGGTCATTCTCTTGAAAATGGTTGAACAACATGTTGAAGTATTAGTAGACGACTTTTCTATTTTTGGCTACGGTTTTGACCTCTGTTTTGACAATTTGATCTTGGTATTGAAAAGATGTGTAGAAACGAACTTTGTACTTAACTGGGAAAAGTGTCATTTTATGGTGCAAGAAGGAATAATTTTGGGTCATAAGGTTTCAACAACTGGTCTCGAGGTGGACAAAGCAAAGATTGAAACGATTGAGAATCTAACTCCACCCACATCAATGAAAGGAATACGGAGTTTTCTTGGTCATGCAGGATTTTACAAATGCTTTATTAAGGATTTCTCAAAAATTTCAAAACCCTTGTGTACCCTCCTTGAGAAAGACATCCCATTAAAAATTAATCAAGCATGTCTGGATGCCTTTTGAAACATTAAAGAAGAAATTAGTGACGGCTCCAGTGATAGTAGCTCCAGATTGGACTCTACCGTTCGAATTAATGTGTGACGCTAGCGATTTTGCGATTGGCGCTGTACTTGGTCAACGCAAAGACAAAGTTTTTTACACTATCTATTATGCTAGCAAGAAACTCTCAGATGCGCAACTAAACTACACCACAATTGAAAAGGAATTACTGGCTGTGGTGATTGTATTTGATAAGTTTAGAGCTTATCTGATTGGGACAAAGGTTATAGACTTTACTGATCACTTGACTATTAAGTACCTTATTTCGAAGAAGGATGCAAAGCCACTCTTGATCCGATGGATTCTTCTGTTGCAATAATTTGACCTTAAAATTCGAGACATAAAGGGTACAGAAAATCAGGTAGCTGATCATCTCTCGCAACTCAAGAAATCAAATAATCAAAAAGGAGATGGGTTGATGATCAATGAATTATTTTCAGATGAGCAACTGTTTTTAATCACCAAGGAAGTGCCATGGTACGCAGACTACGTTAACTACATTGTAAGCCATGTACTTCCTCCAGACTTGAGTTCCCAACAAAGAAAGAAGTTCATTCATGACGTAAAGCAATATCTATGGGATGAACCATTTTTATTTAAGACTTGTGCGGATCAAACGTTAAGAAGACGTGCTCCACGGGAATAGGTAGAGAGCACACTGACGCATTGCCATGCATCAGACTATAGGGGTCATTATGGGGGAGACAGAACAGCAGTAAAAGTGCTTCAATTAGGATTCTATTGGCTGACGTTATTCAAGGACACTCATCTTTTTGCATCAAGGTGTGATCGATGTCAAAGGGTCGACAATATCTCAAAAGACATGATATGCCTCTTAATAGTATCTTAGAAGTGGAGATTTTTAAGGTATGGGGCATTGACTTTTATGGGCCCGTTCCCCTCATCTTTTAACAATCAGTACATTTTAGTGGCAATGGATTATGTGTCGAAATGGGTTGAAGCAGCTGCACTGCCAACGAATAATGCTAAGGTGGTTCTGAACTTTCTACGAAGAAACATGTTCACTTTGTTTGGTACTCTAAGAGCAATAAGTAGCGATGGAGGAACACATTTCTGTAATAAGTACTTTACTGCCCTTCTTGCTAAATATGGGGTCACATACAAAATCGTCACAGCCTATCGTCCCTAAACAAATGACCAAGTCGAGGTGTCTAACCAAGAGGTAAAACAAATATTGGAGAAAGTTGTTAATCCGTCTCGGAAAGATTGGGCAAGGAAGTTAGATGATGCTTTATGGGCATATCGAACAGCCCATAAAAATTTGATAGGGATGTCACCGTACATAATGGTCTATGGTAAGGCATGCCATCTACTGGTAAAGTTAGAGCATAGTGCCTATTGGGTCGTCCGTAAGTTGAACTTTGATATGCAAGTATTGGGGGGAAAAAGATTGTTACAAGTGAATGAGATGGACAAATTCCATCATCAAGCATACGAGAATGCCAAGCTCCATAAGGAAAAAGTTAAAAGTTGGCATGACAAACGTATTCTTGAACGAAATTTCGAACCAGGTCATGTGATTTTGTTATTAAATTCTAGACTGAAACTCTTCCTTGGGAAGCTAAAGTCAAGGTGGTCGGGACCATTTTTTGTTACCTTAGTATTTCCTCATAGAGCAATCGAGACCGAGGAACCTAATTCAAAGCGTACTTTTAAGGTTAATGGCCAACGACTGAAGCACTATTGGGGTGGTGATGTTGATCGACATCGGACCTCGATCAACCTGGTCGATGCATGAGCCTAATAGAAGGACATAGTCGGGCTGACGACTATAAACCAAGCACTACTGGGAGGCAACCCATAATTTTTTGTTCATCTACATTCATTTTAATTTAATTTAATTCATAGAATATTTGGGTTTTTAGTATTGTTAGCTCTTAACTATTCTTGGTAGGAGATTAATTCATTATTCAACTATGATTTTAGGGTTAAAATGATGTGCTAAACTTGAGGCTAGCCTGTAACTTGGAAAAGGAGAAGAGAAAAATTCAAGTTGTACATTCTGAACTGAAAGCCCCGGTGCCCACAATATGCCTGGGTTGAATTCCCCGGCGTCCAAAGCAGATTGTAACATTGCCCTTGAACGCCCTGACGTCCACAACCCACAAAGGAAACAAATATGTCATCTAAATGTCAACGCGGTGAAGGGTCATCGTCTACACACTCCAAGTTCTATGATAAGAAGAAGTTTACAAGTGATTCCAGGGTTAAAATGATGTGCTAAAATTGAAGCTAGCCCGCAAGTTAGAAAAGGAGAAAAGAAAAATTCAAGTTGCACATTCTGGACTGAAAGCCCCGGTGCCCATAATATGCCTGGGTTGAATGCCTTGGCATCCAAAGCAAATTACAACATTGCCCTTGAATGCCCCAGCGTCCGCAACATACCTTAGATGAAAGCCCTGGCATCCACAACCCACAAAGGAAACAAATATGTCATATAAACGTCAACGCAGTGAAGGGTCATCGTCTACACACTCCAAGCACTATGACAAGAAGAAGTTTACAAGTGTAGAAACTCATGACCGTTTTATCAAGTTAGCCAAAAAAACGATCATCTAAGAATGTGGACTGCGACTGGATGAAACCCAAGATGGTGATGTTGCTGTGATGATTACCGAGAGGGATTGATTTACTCTTACCAAACAGTCGGACCCGGCGGTGATCCCAATCGTTAAAGAGTTATATGCCAATGTAAAGGAGCACACACATTGTAATGTGCGTGTACGAGGCAAGAGAGTGTCCTTCAACAATGATGCTATCAATCAATACTATAATCTTCCGGCATTAAAAAAGGATGAGTATGCTGAATATGTGGAGGGTGGTCTGAATTATGATCAAATCATTCAAGAGATGTACCAACCAGGTACGCGATGGAAAGTAAAGGAGAAGGCAACCTTGCAATTCCCGCTGTCTACATTGAGTCATTATGGAAAAGGCATGGTATGTCTTCATCTGTGCTAAATTGATGTCGTCCACACTGTAAGCGACGTTACAAAAGCAAGGGCGGTTTTACTCTATTGTCTCGTGCAAGGCAAGGATATTAATGTGGGTGAGGTAGTTAAGTGGTCGATCCTCAAAGCTATTAAAAAGGGAACCCGAGGATGACTACCACACCCATCCTTAATTTGTGGGTTATGTCAAAAGGTAGGTGTAAAGTGGGAAAGGGATGAACCAATATTACACCCGATGTCACCGCTAGACCATTAATTGATTGTCCGATATAAGGTATGTGAGGGAGGTGAGTCCGACCCAAGAGGGCTAGGAGTTATCATGCATCCAACTGAACCGCAAGCTGAGGAGGAGCCCATGGCTGACCCTACTGAGGCAGTGTCTTCTGAGGGTTCTTTATTGAATAAAGTGAATAAACGGGTTCTGAAGTTGCAACGAAAGATAGATTGTCAACAGGATGATATGGATCATCAAAACCATCACCTTGCTAAACGCCAATCTGAGATGCACATGTACACCATCAGTTTCAACATGGTGATGGTGGAAATGTTTGCTAAGTTGTACCCATCTGGAGATTAACTTGAAATCCCTACGCCAAATGTTTTGTCAACATATCCGCCTTCCAACTTTGAAACTGAAGAGGAAGACACTGAAGATGAAGTCGACAGTGATGAGGAGGTTGATCATGATGATTGACCTAATCAGGGAAGTCCTCAGTCTTAATTTTTTAATCTTTTACTCCATGAGGACTTTGCCATGTTTAAGTTTGGGGGTATTATTTGTTCATTACTTGGTTGCATTTTTTTTCATGATAGGGCATTTTTATATTAATGGTATATAGTAGGGCATTTTTATATTAATGGCATATAGTTTGCATATTTTGCATATGTGAAAATCTTTTGCATTTAGGGTCAGTTTCATTGCATTTAGGTAAACTTAAGCAATGCGTTGATGTGTAAAACTTGATGGTTGGCCAATGATAGAAATTTGATTTAATTAATAACTTAGATAAAATGGATAATGAGTGTTAATTCGACTCTTGACTGTTTGCCAGTTTCGTTTTATTGGAAACCCTTGGTTTTAGAACGCACATATTTAATATGTTGTTTTGGTTAAGACTTAGGTTAAGTTTAATGAATTTAATGCTTATGAAGGATATTACAAACCTCTATGACCTATTTGAGCATGCTTTAAACATAGAATTGCTTCAATGTCTGTCAAGAAAAGAAAAGATAAATAATAATAATAATAATAATAATAATAATAATAATAATAATAATAATAATAATAATAATAATAATATGGATAAACGGGGATGTATATAAGCAAAGCTTGGCTAGTTTAATTTTGTGGCCTTAGTTACTCAAACAAGTAAGCCCTTAGGAGTGTCTTTACACTTAATGCCCTAAAGCCAACTGGTTTGGGAGTCATTGGTGGAAAGTTCGCTACGTGGGTGGCTCTGAATAGCCTAATAAAAATAGACATTACACATGCCAAAAAAGAAAATATATACGAGATGGAGCATAAAACGCACCCGTGAATAAAGTAAACCATGTGAAAAGTACGTTATAGAGGAGCAGTGTAATTCTCATATGTGAGTATTATCTTTAATTGAGTATTGAAATTTATGAATTTGGATGAGTTTTGATTGAGTTAATTGAATACACACACACAATAAGGGTTGAAAATTAAATAAGATTGGTGATATGTTAAGTCTTGAAGGATGCATGAATTTGAAGTTTATTTGGGGTTATTGTTAAGAATCTTTTAGGCTAGTTTTTGTTGATTATATTGATTCGTGCTCAAGTTGTGTAGGTTAACATGTGTCTAGTTTGCATGCATTCTTGGTTATTTCTTCTATTTTGCTTGGGACAAGTAAATGCTTATGTCTGGGGGTATTTGATGAGTGAGAATTATACCTACGAATCGGGCACTTTTGGACTTGATATTTTGTTATTTCTAAGTATTTTTAGTGAATATTATTTGTTTTTTTATGTTATTTTGTTGGAAAGTGCAAATGAGGAATAAATCTGGAATTTATGAGGAAACAGAGGCATTTTGGTAAATAAGTTAAAGTTGAGAGTCGGGGCGCCCAAGTGAGTTCCGGGGCATTCAAAGAAGAATGTGCGTCAGCCCAGTTTTGCAGTTAGACAAACTTTAATTACTTTTAGTAGGGTTTGGTCGCAAATAAACCTAATTTTGGATGGGCAACTATAACTAGAAGACTAGGAGGCTTTAGAGGGGGACTTTTGACATAGATTGAAGATCACAATTGAAGACTTGGAGAATCAAGGAGCCACTCAAGAAGATGAAGACGGAGGATTGGGAAGACAAGAAATTCCATTTAGAGTTTTTTTTTTCTCTTTCTTTTCTTAGTTTTGTAATCTAAGATGATGATTTATTTGATGTTCCTAGTTTTTGATTCTATGATGAACTAATTTATCAATTAAGGCTACAATTGAACCTTTTACTAGCATGAATTAAATATCGATTAAATTTCCAATTATTGATTCATTTAGAGTTGTCTATCTTGTTTTGTACGTAATTGTTAATTGTTGGCCAACAATTAGTGGGATACCCTAAATGAACTTAAAAGATAAAACCTATGGTTAGATTTGAATGTGATAGCATGCATTCTTAGTTATTAAGTGAACTGAATAACTAGGGTTGTATATATAATAGGAATATATCTATATGTTGCATGTGACCTGAATAAGAATTGGATTTTAATGAGTTTGTTTCTCTTATTTTGCATAGGAATATTGTAATGACCACGATTTCTATATATATCATTATAATTATAATTATTAAATAATTAACAATGAATTAAATTTTTTATACTAATTAATTGTGCATTTAATAATTAAGTGAATATACTTGTGTATATGTAAATTGATTTAAAGTAGTGAAGCAAGGTGTTATAATTAATTAAAGCAAGTCTAATTGGATTATATTTTAAGTCTAAATGATGTATTAAAGTAGGTCAAATAAATTAACCTAACAGCCCATGTAATTAATTAAACCTTGATTCATTTAATAATTAAACTAGCCAAATGCTTGATTTAATTAAATATAACATATGTTATTTAATGTTAGCCCAATAGAACAATTAAATTGAGTCCAACCAAATTAAATGGACGAGCCTAACTTATTTAATTCCTAGGTCCAAAGTGGAGCCCAATAAGAAGTCAAAATATTGGTCAATATATATATGTGTGTGTGTGTGTGTGTGTGTGTGTGTGTGTGTGTGTGTGTGTGTGTGTGTAAATAGACATTAAAAATAAAGCAAAATTGGTCAATTTAATGGCCATTTGGCTAGTCACTTTAAGGAGGGCCCACATGGGTGGCTTGTTGCATTTTTGTTGCTTCTAAGTTACACAATTAATAACTTGTAAGCTATCTTGATGGAGGTCAATCACTTGGTCATTTCAAGTAATTAATCAATCCAATAGTAAACATAAGTTAGCTCCTAATTTGACCAAGGTTAGTTGATTAGTAGATGTTGATGAGGATTAAGAAAGTACTATAAATATAGTGTTTCACCAATGCATTGTGTTGGTTAGTCATTTTGTATAGCATTCCAAGAGAGAAAAGATAGAGCTTTCTAGAGAAATAAAAGAGAACTCTTGTGAGTTTGAGAATCCACCAAGAAAATTGCTAGAAGATAGTCAAGGTGGAGTCATTAGTGAAGTTCATAGCCAAGAGGAAGAGAGCGTTCAAGTCCAAGAGGTTCAAAAGTGTTCTAACTTTTCCTAAGTTTATTTTTATAGTCTACATATGTTTTAAATGGTTAAAATATGTTTTTAACCGATCAAAACTTGTTTTGATAGTCTAGAAGTCTAAAAATATGATATATTGGTAGATTCATGGTTTGATATGTTTAAATCATGTTTTGGTATGTGTGGTATGCATAAAAATGAAAGAAAAATCTATATTGAAATTTATAGGTAAAAACCCTAGTTGACAATGTGCTAGTTAATGTTGTAGTTTGAAATGTACAAGCTAGAAAATGAATTTCTATGACTAGAAAGTTATATTTATGAGTTAAAAAAATAACCCAACTTGAATCTCTCGAAAATATGGAAAAATGAGCAAGTTATGGCTTTTACCGCAAACTATGTCGTTTTAAAACCCTTGAGTGATCGATCTCGAATATTATGTCAAACACATTTTCGAAAACAAGATTGAACTATGAAATATTGAAAAACAACAACTTAGAAAGATAATAAAACTGATTTGGTGATTTTTGGACATGCAGATTTCATTTTATGCAAGTTTGAACCAAAGAAATTAAAGTTGAAAAATTAGAGTTTCGAAAAACAGAGCTACCGCCGCAACAGTAGGTCCCAACGCTGCAGCGGTGAAACACCCTATGATTAAAAATTAAGTCACCGCCGCAGCGATAAATTCCACAGCCACAACGATGAAACTTTCTGCCAGTCACCGCAGCAGCGATGGTCCTCACCGCCGCAGCGATGAACCATACAGTTTAAAAAATTAATTCCGGACCGGGTCTGCTCGGCTCAGAAAATGAAAAATATTTTGCAAATTATTTTATTATGTTTGGATCCAATAAAAGTAACTTAAACATTATGAAAATTAAATTAATAGGTAAAAGAGGATAAATATTATTAAATAATTAATAATATAAATAAATTATTAAAATGTTATAAAATGAATAAAATATTATTAAAGGGTTAATAATATTATAAAGTCAATAAAGTATTATTAAATAATTAATAATATTAGATAATGAATAAAATATTATTAAATGATTAATAATATTAAATAATAAATAAAATATTATCAAATGATTAATAATATTAGATAATGATTAATATATTATGAAATGATTAATAATATTAGATAATGAATAAAATATTATCAAATGATTAATAATATTAGATAATAAATAAAATATTATTAAATAATTAATAATATTAATAAGGTAATAAAATATTATTAAAATGATATTATTAAATGATTAATAATATTAAAAGACTAATTAAATATTATTAAATTATTAATAATATTATATAAGAGTTTAAAATATATTAAATAATTAATATATATTTTATAAGATTAAAATATTATCAAGTGATGATAATATGTTCTAACTTTTTATATACCCTTATCTATATAATTGTTTGGTTAAGTGTTAGAGGTGTAAGAAGTATAGAAGTTATCATATGAATGTATATATGATACTAATTTAAAGATCAACCTGATTAATTGTTAGGTCTATTCAGAGAGAATTAAATTGAATTGATTAGCAGTAATCTACACACGAGACAAGTTCCTTAACCTTAGTCAAATTTTATATTGAAAAAGTTCTCTAACCCTACTCAATTATTGTTGAACGAGTTTCTATACTCGTAATTATTGCCAGAGCTTTAGGTGATTTAATTATTTAAAATTATTCCACATTCATATTGTTTATAAAATCGCACTTAGTGCATTTGAAACTTAATAGTTCTTGATTCATGAACTGTATTAAAAATGTCTAAGCTAATTGTTCAGCTAGACATTGCGTTTATAAATTCAATAACTTGAATACCTTTAAAAGCTTATCCAAATTATTGTTTGGTGCGGATTCTTATAGCAAGTCTGAGAATTGAACAACCCTAGATAAAGGGGATTTTATGCCGATAAATCGACTTTTTGCGCAAGATGACTAAATATAATGCATATACAACGGGTTGAATAGGCTGATCCCCTTGAAAATCAAACTACTGAAAGGGTCGGAGGAAACTCTATTGTACCCTCGTAAGTTCAAGGTCCTTTGTGACCACTCAGCATTTAAGATTCAAATATTCATGTTCAATGAAATTTGAGTATTGTTTTTTTCACAATTGTTATATCTATTGTTGAAGCACTTGACGTTATTTCCCTTTCACTCATGGTATATATTAAATCTTTATGATTGTTCTTAAACTTGCTGAGCAAACCAGTTGCTCACCCTTGCTATATCATGAACCATTTTCAGTTAGACCCGAATGCTCCAAGAAGGACAGGGGGAAAGGGAAAGCCATAGCTTAAATTAAATTATGCATGTTAATTAATATGTAATTACTGTTGATAAATCTTTTGTAATTCCTTAAGATAGGAACTGTTTATGTTATGGTAGACCTTGAGATTGTAACCTTTTTGTAAGGAACCTTTATATATTATTACGCGAAGTTTAAATGCAAATTATGTATTTAATTGTTATTAAGTATTGTGCAGTGAGAACCAAACTCAAGGTTATGAAACCCAAATTTGGGGTTGTCATAAATATAACAAAGTAATTGAGGTGAATATTTTTATGTGATCATCGAAATAGATCTTTTAAATAATCATGAATTCCTAGCCAACAACTTTATTGGGTTTAAAAATTAGAAATATATAGAATAGGTTCATGTGATGTAATTGGGAATATTGTAGTCTTAAGCTTTTAATATCTGGTATTCAATTTTTGTGATTAATTTTAGTTTTAGTTCTAATTTATTTGTAATTATACTCATCATTTTGTGATTGTTTAAATAGACTCAAATTGATATAAAATTAGTAGTTAAAATTTATTAAGCATAGATCTTTGTGGGTTCGACACTTTATATTTACTCTATATTACTTGTTGATCGCGTATACTTGCGTGTAATTGTTAATATATAAATCGAACAACACGCTCATTCTTGAAATTAATTTTGCAGATATAGATCGAGGAGCCGTGATAAAGATTAGAAGCATATTTAAAGGCAAACATTTTACAGTTTCTTTGGATTACATGTACCACGTTAGAACAACTTATTGTAGGACAACAAATTTCATTATGATAAATTATTTAACGTTGAATACTAGATATTTGAATTGTAGTTACGTTGTAAACCATATATTGATTATTATAAAAATTTTATACAAACAAAATATTATGAGTTGTTAGATAATTTTATGAATATAGCTTGCTATATTAAGATGAATATTAAGGGTTACAATTTTAGAACTGAAGATTTATAGAATT
The DNA here is from genome assembly GCA_947179155.2 of Hedera helix. Lineage (NCBI taxonomy): Eukaryota > Viridiplantae > Streptophyta > Magnoliopsida > Apiales > Araliaceae > Hedera > Hedera helix. Next base: position 12,041,374 of record OX359275.1, on the reverse strand, counting down.
TCAAATAAATAAGTTTTTATATCTATATTGATATTGAATAACATTAGAAAAAGTTTTTAAAATTCATAATTTTTTTCATTTATATTACTGAATGATGACGGGGAGTTAAAACGAGGTTGGATCGTGTATTTCGAATCCGAGGTTAAGGAGACCTAGATTTGGGGAAGGGGGGGGGGGGGGGGGATTCACAGTCGTAGTATTTGTAAACGATATAACTCAACCAACTTGTTTAATAAATGTTATATGTTATGTGTACATGTAAGGTGGTATGATAATGGTTACGCGCTAGGGATATTACGAACTAGTATAATTAAGAAACTAGGACGTATTACTCGTAAATGAATCGAATGACAGTTTGTGATTAAAACTGATTAGTAGGCCGACATTGTTATACCTGTAGGCATTATAAGTGACGAACGAGTAAGAATGAGAATAGTCAATGTATCAGGCAAGTATTTCTATTCAAACTCATATTGATAGTTCAATAACTGTTATATAACATGTTTGCACTAAGTTGTATTTCAAACGTTGTTCAATTATTGAGTTGACTTAAAGTTTTAAAGTTCAATATGCATGAACTATTTTAAGATGTGGGTTTACGCCATTTGTTCGGATAGACCATTAATGCTATGTTATTCAGAATTCTAATAATTCTTAAAGTTAAATCAAACCATATTGTACTGGTGCGGTTTCCGATATTGAAAGCTAAAATGAACAACCCTCATAGTAGGGGAAAAGTTATAAATTAGGATGTAATTGTAATGTCCTAGAATTTTCACGTCATTATTAATTAAAATATTAATTTAATTTATAACGAGTTAGTTTTACGAGATTATTTAAATTTTTTTGTGTGATTAATTAATTACGTGATTAAATGATTATGTGATTAATTGCTAGAATTAATTAAAGGGGGTCACTAATATGTTAATTAAATTAGTAAACAAACCCTAAGGTTTATTATCAAAAGAAATTGATAAGTTGTCCATTAATTAAATATTCAATTAAATTAAATATAACGAGTGAATTAAATTTTATAAATTAATTAATATGATTATTAATTAATGTGAACAATGTGAAATATTAATAATAATATTTTTTTAGTCCATTTAGTAATTTAACATTAATGGGATAGAGTATTTAATTAATTAATCAATTCAATTATTATTTAATCATGGATTGGATAATTAATGTGTAATAAAATTAATAACCAATCATTTGAGTTATATTAATTAGTCGAATGATAAATTAAATGGGCTTAACTAAAGGATAGTCCAAGTCATTTAATGTAGCCCAATAGGTATTTTAAATGAAATCCAAAACACGAGCCCACTTGAAATTTATTTTGGTAACTTATTATTTATTAAAGAAGTGAGCATGTGACCAAGATTTTGGGACAAAATCCCATCAGCCGTGTATGTCATAAGAGAGGGAGTGAAATGTTTTGATTTTTTTTATCTTCCATTTATTTAATAAATTGTTGCTTGTATTATTTTTTTTAGTACATAGACCATCCATCTTTTTACCAACTCTAGTCCTTAAGTCCATTCCTTGTGCAAGTATCCATGCTAGTGTCGACGCCGGGATTTTCGTCGTTTCGTTTTTTTAATAATTAAAAATGTCCCTTTCCAATTTTAGCCTTTAGATTAAGATGTGACTTTTGAAAAGGGTCGGCTTAGTGTCGACGGGGTTTTGAAATGTCGAATTTTTATGAGCCAATTGACCAGAGTCGCCAGTTGGTATATTTGAAATGGATGTACCAACTCATCCGAATTTTGTTTTCGTAATCGTAATGGCTCATATGTGACTCCGATTCAATTGGTCCGCAAACCAAGATTCATAGAGTTCGGGGGCTTGCTTAAGCGAGGGGAAGGTGTTAGGCACCCCCCGACTTTCGTGAAACACGGTTACCGCTATCTTGATGTTTTCCTATCCTTTTAAAATACTAAAAAATGTGTGAGTTGCGTGTGTGTGTGTGTGTGTGCCTGAATGGAGGTTTGTGGTAAGTTTTTGCATAAAAGTTTGCTTTTATTTTATATGGCAAATGTGTTTATCTGGAAAGCGTTTTAGACGTCTTTTGACCCAAATGACAAGGCTTCGCCTTTTATAAGAAAGATTGATTTTAATTCCGAAAACGATGAGGGTTTTTTATTAGATGTCATTTTAGAAAACAATAGTTTTTTAAACTTTTGTCAAATAGGAATCGAGACTATACATTGCCTTCTACAGTAAATATAAGTAAAACGAGGGCAACTTCTAGAACTCTTTAACCCTATGCACAAAGTTTAATGAAACCGTTTATTTATTTTTTCGAAAACGTCTTTTATGACATTTCAAAACCAAAATAGCCTTTTCGTCAAACGAGGATCAAATTTCGCCAAAACTCTTCACTTTTTAAATCTCGTGTATCTAATATCCTAATTTGATTCTTTTTAGAAGATCTTTATCGTTTGCTTTATTTTTTGGAAAATCGTTTTGTGTCGTAAATTAAAACAAGCACTCAAAACCGTGTCGGGGCTATCCATGGGCATGTGAGCCATCTAGACAACCCCAAACACCCACAATCACATATCTTTATTATTACGGGGCCTTAACCCGATCCCGATTCGGTATCGCTTTAAGGCCCAAAATTACATATATACAATCGTGCACCATTTTTTACGATTACATACACCCAACAATGTCCATCATCGGGATTTGACCACGAGGATCTCCTCCCTAGGCTCACAGTCACCCAACCGTTGCACAATCAATTCTAAACCCAAATCTAACAAGATTGAACATTACTATCACATTACGTAACTCCAATATCACCAACTTAAAATTTCGAACTACTCATGACCATAACGGACGATATATCACCGTACGGATGTCATCGGGGTGTTAGGAGGAGTTACGTTCCTATCGAACCCTCGCTAACAACACCTAATCCGCGGATCATCATCATCATCATCACAACAACACACTACATCAAATAAACCAATCACAAAACTATACTAGCAATACAAACAATAAAAACATAAGAACACACCCTTTTCACCTTGCAAAATGCTGATTTAAGCCTCTAATTTCACAAATCGGACCACACCACAAGAACACTCAACTATCTAGCAAGAGAATACAAAGATTTCACTCAACTCTCACCAAGAACAAAGGTTTTTTCCTCTCCACCCGCGAGCTTTCTCTCTCTAAACTCTATCTTCTTCCTCTTTTTTTCTTCTCTCCCTTGCTCTTGGGTGGAAATGGCCGCTCTATAGGCATCTCCTGGCAGCCGCAGGTGCATCTGCGGCTGGCCGCAGATGCATCTGCGGCTGGGCTGCAAGCCGCCTGCGCCGTTTCCTCGGCTGTCGTGTGCCGTCTCCTCGAGCCGCGCACTATCCCGTTTGTCGGTGGCCGCAGGTGCATCCGCGGCTGTCTGGCTTGCTTTTCTCGATTTCCGTGCCACGCGGTCTTAAATCGCCAATTTCTGCTGTATTATTTTGGAAGGCTGTTTCTTGATACATAAATCGTTCTTTGTGCTTGGCTTCCAGGGGGCGCTGCCCCCTACCACCCCCGCCAGCTCACCGGCGAGCTGGGCAGCCGCTCGCTCACCGGTGAGCGAGATCCCCGAACATCGTAGGTGTAGTGGCTGTTAGTCGTCTTTCGTGATCATCTCGGGTTTTCTGGATTAACTGTTTGCCTTGCCTCAAGTGACCGGATGCTCGTTGCCCGTTGTGGCGGCGTTGACCGCAAATCGTTGGGGTGGCTTCGTCTTGGGGTCCACCTTCCTTTTCGCGTGCCGGGTCAAATGACGATTTTACCCTCCTGCCAGGGTTAGTAGAGAAGTGCAAAAATTGGGTGTCTACAGCTGCCCCTCTTTATCATGTTTATGGAATGCAATATGAAATGAACTTGATAAAGAAGTAGGCACACAATGCATGAAAATGACAGTACCTATTTTAATGACGCAACATTTACATCAGTGATGCAACATATACATATTTAATGATGCAACATTAATATCATCGGTTACCGTCTCAAATGGACTCGCATCGCTTTGTCGTTAAAGAAACTATTTCTTTTGCTTATCGCATATCGCATATCGTATATCAAGTATCAAATCGCATATCATAGCAACCGGGTCGTATATCGTAGCAAACGGGTCGGATCTTTATCATCGGATCCTTTGCCAACGGGTCGTATCGCCATCGTCGGATCTTTTGCCAACGGGTCGTATCGTCATCGTCGGATCTTCTGCCAACGGGTCGTCTCGTCATCGTCGGGTTTTTTGCCAACGGTCGTCTCGTCATCGTCGGATCTTTTGCCAACGGGTGGTATCGACATCGTCGGATCTTTTGCCAACGGGTCGTATCGCCATCGTCGGATCTTTTGCCAACGGGTCGTATCGTCATCGTCGGATCTTCTGCCAACGGGTCGTCTCGTCATCGTCGGGTCTTTTGCCAACGGTCGTCTCGTCATCGTCGGATCTTTGGCCAACGGTTGTATCATCATCGTCGGATCTTTTGCCAACGGGTCGTCTAGTCATCGTCGGATCTTTTGCCAACGGGTCGCCTTTTGAATTGGTAAGGTATCGTTCTGACTGGTTGTTTTGAAAAAGGTCAGATATCGTGTCTGACTGGTCGTTTTTGAAATGGTCAGGTATCGTGTCTGACTGGTCGTTTTTGAAATGGTCAGGTATCGTCTCTGACTGGTCGTTTTTGAAATGGTCAGGTATCGTTTCTGACTGGTCGTTTTGAAATGGTCAGGTATCGTGTCTGACTGGTCGTTTTGAAATGGTCAGGCATCGTTTCTGACTGGTCGTTTTTGAAATGGTCAGGTATCGTGTATGACTGGTCGTTTTTGAAATGGTCAGGTATCGTGTCTGACTGGTCGTTTTTGAAATGGTCATGGGGTTCCAGAATCTTGTATCTTAACGTGGGATGAGTTACATGTTGACTCGGGGTAACAAAACGGGAGGCAAAAGGGCACCGGGATCAGCCGCAGGTGCATCTGCGGCCAGCCGCAGGTGCATCTGCGGCCAGCCGCAGATGCATCTACGGCTGGGATCGGATCCTATTTCAGATCGCGACCCCCACGATTTGTTCACTTTTCCGCCTTCTCTTTCTCTCGTTTTCGGTTTTCCTCGTCCCCCACCCAGCTTTTTCGTCTTTTGGACATCTTTTGGCGAAATCTGCTCCGATTAAAACAGTGTACGTACTTTGGGTAACGTTTTAACTCCTTTTTCTTTGATTTTCGCTTTTGTTTGGCTATGTATTTACATGTTTAAATGTTTTAATTTTAGCAATGCATGCCTATATGAGATATTTGTGTTGGACGTAGCATAGGAAACAATGGGTCTTGCAGTCATGCTTTATTTACTCTGAAAAATCATGGTTTTAGTCATTTTATGCTCATAGTGCATCATTTTCACTTGCATTTGGGATTTGTTGGTTGCCTGACTTGATTAAACATGCCGGATCGTGCATGGGATGTCCATTTTACAAACGAAACTCTGCCGAAATTTTGGGAAATCTAGCGCACCCCTAGGAATTTATTTATGCATTTTCAATTTATAAACATGTCATGCTGCCCTACGATTTTTTAGCAATATGCAACAAGATTTTCTTGAAAGATAGCGAGCTAAGGATGTACCTCCTTTTCGTGATGTCGTTTCAGTCATGGATCCCAATGCTCCCAGTGGCTCCGCAGTGCCCCGGGTCGCGGGTGTCCGACGTCGCAGAGCGGCCACCCCAGCTCCAGCTCCCGTCCTGACCCGTCATTCCCGTAGATTGGCGGGGTCTGTCATTCGCCCCGTTCAGCCTGATGCTGATGAGGATGCCCCAGCTGAGGCAGAGGCGGGTCCTTCGGGAATAGCGACTCCTCCCCCCACGCGTCGGACCTTACCAGGGGCCCGTGCCAGGATACCGGATCTGCTCGGTTCTGTTCTCAGTAATCACCCCTCAACCTACCTGGCGGCTAACGAGGTATATCCGTCGTTTAAGTTCATTCAACTCCGTATGGTTACCCTGCCTGACTTTTGATGGCTGTCACAGGTTCCTGAGTTTACCCAGCCTCGGGGCAATTGGTTCAGCATCTACACTCTCTACCATGCGCTGCATTCCGACTACAGGGGGATGGTAGATTCTTGGGGTTTCAGACATTTCTTCACTATCGCCCCTCGCCGGTGTCCGTGGGGCTATATGAGGGCTTTATCCGAGCGCTGGTTTCACCAGACACAGTCGCTTCACCTTCTGGACTGCGAGCTGCTGCTGACCCCTCTAGATTGGCGTTATATCACCGGGATGGATTTCTCTGGACCCCGGGTCCCTTTGGAGTCGGACATTACCCCTGCAGCTGTTCGATCCTTGTTGGGTTTTACTCCTCAGGAGAAGGTCTTTAAGGCCCGCAGTATCCGATTCGGTGCATTGGCCGTGGACGCCATTGGAGGGGTCCTTTCTGAGCCGTTTCCCGCGGACCGATCCGTTCGTGACTTCCTGCTTCGACGCTTATTTTTGACCATTATGAGGGGCTGTTTTCTGGGGAACAACTCCTCGACTATTCACTTCAGTATCGTTGGAGCTACCCGGGAGGTTGACCGGATCGGGGATTATGATTGGGGCTCCTTCACGTTCGCTTACTTCCTTCAGGGTCTTCGCCTTCGCTCAGAGGGGCAGACTGATGCTTGGCTGGGGTTTTATCCCTTTTTGATGGTAAGTCCTATTCATTGTGCCGGTTTTCATTTTGTTTCATTCCTTTGTCGTCCCTGGTATTTATGTCCCTTCTTTCTCGTCTGTCAGTTCTGGGCTTATGAGCGGCTGCCCTGCTTGCGGCTAGTTACTACCCTCGGTCCGGAGACTTATCCCAGGGGTCGTCGATGGCATCATAACACTCTTGCGGAGACCCTCGTGTCAGATAGCTTTGCTCATTGTCGGCTGCAGTTAGAGATGATCTCGTCCGCGGATGTGACCTGGGTTCCCTACACGGCGGATCATTTGGCGGCTGGCCTTGCCGGTGGCTATGCCGCAGATCTGGAGCATGCCTTGTCCACCCGTCGTATTCCATTTCTGACCTATGGTGGATGGGAGCTGTATCTAGGGGAGCGTGCCATCAGATGTGTGTCTGGGGAGGCTCGTATCCCTTCTGCCCCTCCCTCACAGAGGGCTTGGTTCGCGGATGCCCACCTTCCAGAGGACCTGATAGCCGGGGAGGACGGATATATGCTTTATGCCGGTCCTCATACGAGCGAGAGCTTTAGTGCCTGGTGGAGACCTCGCACTATCGGGCCTCAGACCCGGGCCACCTTCTTCCTTGGAGACCTGGTTCACGGGTCAGTGATGATGGCAGATTGGATGGAGTGTGTCCGGGCCCCCACCCATTCGGACCAGATCGCTTCCCTCACTCGGTAGGTGGATCAGTTATCCCTTTTTGTTCGGAGCTTGGGCCGAGATCCAGAGGAGGCTTATGTCGCAGATCCGCATGGATTCGATTCTGGTGCGGGCTCTGGTCCATCGTATGCCCCAGTTCCGCCTTATTCATGTCCAGACCTGAACTTCGAAGATGAGGCTTCCATTCCTCAGGATTTTCCTGCAGATCAGTTTGAGGATGATACCTTCATTGATGGCGTAGAGTTTACTGATTAGATCTTGATAGGCTATCACCTCTGTATTTGGACCTGTTTTGTTTTATTTATCATCATCATTTTTCATTCCACGTATTATGTACAGAATTATCTCTATATTATGCACAACCCTTTTACTTTTGATGCTCCATTTATTCCATTATAGCCTGTATGATGCATGATTTATTATATACGTGGATAAAGGAAAAATTGACCCCTGTATAGTCTTTTGATACTGCTTTTTACAGATGTCATCCCTGGACGTGGTTCGCGTGGACCCTTGCGCCCCCTCAGGGATCATTGGCAGGATCCGCTTGTGGCTGGATAGTTTGCTACCCTCTGACCGTATCATCGCAGAGGGTCTTCTGGGACACTCCCTGGCTCTTTTGTCATTTCAGGTGCCGCCGGGCTTTATTGATGGCATTCTCAGTTGTTGGATTCCGGACAGACAGGTTTTCAGGTTTGGGCTGGAGTATCTGACCCCCACTCTTGAGGAGTATGCTCGCTTTACCGGTTTGTCGGTGGATGGTCCCTGCGCATAGGTTACTTCAGGCCATATGCGCCGTCAGTTCTTGACTTTCACAGGCTTGCGGAGGACAACCCTGTTATCCGTGATCTCTTTGAGCCATCTTGTTCCTCTATCCTTCTTGGTTGACAGATTCGGGCCGGTGAATAGCTTTTCTCGATTCTCCAGTGATTTTTCAGTGTCTGAAGAGCGCTGGGGCGCTTTGAGAGTGGATGTTTTGATGGCCTGTGTCCTATCCGTTCTATATCTGCCTGCCGGGGACGACCTCCTGGATATGCGGGTTATCGTAGTGGTTCATACTCTCCAGGAGGATCATACCATTCTTCCCATGATATTAGCAGAGACTTACCTGTCGGCCTCATATTGTCATTCCTTCTCCGGTCGCATTTTCAGGGGAAGCTCTACTTTGCTGTACGTATGGTTCATGAGCCATCTCAGACCCATCGGGCAGTTTCGTCGGCACGGGTTTTGTTTCAGCCACAGCTTGGCCATGCAATTCTCATTTCGTCCCCGGCGATGCACTGATACAGCTTCCTGGAGGGAGTTCTTATCGGCCATTGAGGAGCCTTTTCATATTCTGATTTATTCGGGTTATTGCTCCTTCCAGAGTTTCTTGACTCATGTGCCACCTTTTGATTTCCTCCCTCTTCTCAGCTTGAGGGGGGTGACGACTTATCATCCCTTAGCGGTCATGGGGCAGTTTGACCAGATGCAGGATCTCCATCTCTTTGCGGGAGCAGCTGACTATCGATTTCTTATATCGCCTCAGACGGAGAGGGAGCTGCTGAGGGTATATGATCTTTGGTCACATCGGGTCTTGGCTGAGTTCGGGGATAGTCATTCTGGTCAGACACCTGCTTATCTGCTATGGTTGCGAGGAGATTCTGATATTACCGACTTTGACCAGATTGGGGCCTTGGATGGTCCTCGGGGACCTTTCCCGGTTGAGACCGGTTCAGATGTGGTCATTCCTCCGGAGCTTTCAGGATTAGTGCCCAGATCTGATGTGGAGGAGGTTTCTACTTTGGTACATGCCCATTCCCTTGACTTGGCGGATCGGATCCAGAGATTAACGATTGAGGGCACCCGGCTCCGGTCAGCTTTGAGTACTACTGAGACTGAGAGGGATACCGCCTACGCGGAGTGGGATGCTGCTGTACTAGCTCGTGATGCCGTCCTATCTGCCAGAGATAGTGTTATCGAGCAGGTCAGAGTTGTCATGGAGGGCCATTCCGCGACTGTTACCAGTGCTGCGGCTCTTTTGACTCGGATTGACAGGATGGGACAGCAGATTGCGGGTGAGCCGGAGGCTCATGATGCCTCGACTATTCTGTCTATCCTGCTCCAGCTGATCTCCGACCTATAGGTGATTTTATTCCCTGCACGGACTATGTCAGTTTCATCACTTTTATTTAAAAGACAGACTTGTAATCAAAATGTTTTGTATATATAGAGAAATATTTATGGTTTAGTCATTTCCCTTTTTGATGCATCGTCGCCCTTCATCGGATCCTCATTTTATCCAGACGATTATGATTTCGATATATTGCCTTATTTCTTTCCTCAAGTCTTGATTGGAACTCCACAGATATTGCCTCATGCCCTTCTGATTTCATCGGAGTGAGTCTTGGACTTTGGGCTAATTATGTGGCTAGGTTTGGGTAAGATTGGGAATGTATAGGGTTTCGGGGTTTTCTGGAAGTGGTTTCGGTATAGGGACAAGGTTTATTATTTTATATAGAACAGACCGCGCCATGATGGCTGCCTATGTACTCCCACAAAGTCAGGAGATCAGGTCCTACGTAGTTCAAGTCACAAGGGAGGTAAAAAAATTTTTTTTTTTTTTTTTTTTTTTTAAGCATAAAACCGTTTCACAGAGTCTGAATTTAGGGGCTGCGGAAATACTTCGCCGTCCATTTCTTGTAGGATGAGGGCCCCTCCAGATAGGACTTTCTTGATCACAAAGGGTCCTTCCCAATTTGGAGCGAATTTCTCCTTGGCTTCGTCTTGACAAGGCATGACCCTCTTTAGCACTAAATCATTTTCCTTGAACTCTCGGGACCGTATCTTTTTGTCGTACGATCGAGAGATGCGTTGCTGGTACAACTGACCGTGTAATATAGCCGCCACCCTTCTTTCATCTATTAAGGCTAACTGGTCGTATCGACTTTGTATCCAATCCTCCTCGTCAATCCGAGCATCGAGCGAAACTCGGAGGGATGCCATCTCCATCTCAACTGGCAAAACGGCCTCCATCCCATATACCAAGGCGTAAGGGGTTGCCCCTGTAGACGTACGAACTGATGTCCGATATGCAAACAGCGTGAGGGGCAACAAATCTGGCCATCCCCGATGATTGGCAGACATTCTCGCCATAATTCTCTTTATATTCTTATTCGCCGCCTCCACGACCCCATTCATTTTGGGCCTGTAAATGACAGAATTGAGATGCTTGATCTTGAATTGGGCGCATAACTCCTTCATAAGGGCATTGTTCAGATTCTTGGCATTGTCGGACACCAAGATCTCAGGCTGTCCGTACCGGCAAATGACATTGTTCCGGATGAAACTGACTATAACTTCCTGCGTTACCTTGGGGAAAGACGCTGCTTCTACCCATTTGGTGAAATAATCAATCATGACAAAAATGAACCGGTGGCCGTTGCTCGCTTTGGGCTCCACGGGTCCGATTACATCCATACCCCACATGGAGAAAGGCCAAGGGGAAGTCATACAGTGCAGTTCATTTGGAGGTGCGTGCATCACGTTGCCGTGCGCTTGGCATTGGAAACATCGCTTAACATGATCGTCACAGTCAGCCTTAAGTGATAGCCAGTAGTGCCCCGTCCTCAGAATTTTCTTGGCCAACATCGGTCCACTCATATGCGGCCCACATACTCCACCGTGCACCTCGCCCATGATTTTTTTGTGCTTGAGTTTCATCCACACATCGCAATAGTCCTAAGCCTACATCCCTCTTATACAAGGAATCTCCGCTTAAATAGAATTTCATCGCCATCTTCTGGATTTTCTGCCTTTCCGTTCGGTTCGCCTGGTCGGGGAGTGATCTATCCCTCAAATATTTCAGTATGTCATGATACCAGGGCTGATTTGGCTGAACCACATCTTCTGATAACTCCGATATATATTCTTCGTAAGCGGGAGCATTTTGCACTGTTATTTCAATCTGTGGAGTGGCTTTGCTTTTGAGTACATGGATTAACGAAGCCAGGGTGGCCAATGCATCGGCAAAGTCATTCCGCCCCCTGGGAATGTGTCGGAAAGCTATGTCTTCAAATTCTTGCATCAACCGGATTACACACCGGTGGTATGGAAGTAACCGAAGCTCCTTGGTGCCATACACCCCCGTCGCCTGTCTGATTACCAATTCTGAATCTCCGAACACGGCTAATCTTTTCACTCCCATATTGCGGGCGAATCTCAGTCCCAATATACATCCTTCGTATTCAGCCGTATTGTTCGAGTTACTGAATTTTAATTTGGTGAGAACAGGGTATTGCTCGCCCGTAACGGAGACCAGGACCGCTCCAGCTCCAGCCCCTTCAGCATTCATGGCACCGTCGAAATACATTTTCCAAAACTGCCCTTCATCATCACACCTCGCCTGTTGGACCCACAGTATGTCTTCACCCGGTAGGAAAGTCTCTAAAGGCTCCATCCCCCCTGTCGGCATTTCTGATAATTGATCTGCAATTCCCTGCCCCTTCATGGCTTTCTGGGTAACATAAAGGATGTCGAATTGCTGGAGGATTAACTGCCACCTTGACAATCGACAATTCAGCATTGGTCTTTCAAATATATACTTCAAGGGGTCGACTCGTGAGATTAAATAGGTAGTGTGTCCATGAAGGTAATGCTGTAACCTCATAGCAGCCCAGGCCAAAGCGCAACATGTTCTCTCGATCGGCGTGTAATTCTGTTCACAGCTGATGAATCTCTTGCTGAGGTAATAAATGGCATGCTCCTTACCGGATTCACTCTTCTGCCCCAGCATACAACCCATTGCCATATCATTTACGGATATATACAGGAAAAGGGGAATTCCGTCCTTTGGAGGTACCAGCACTGACGCTTCTGTTAATTGCTTCTTAATAGTCTGAAAGGCCTTTTGGCATTGACTGTTCCACTTCCGGGAGGCATCTTTCCTTAACAGTTTGAAAATTGGTTCACAGGTGGTGGTCAGATGGGATATGAACCGACTGATGAAGTTATCCTCCCCAAAAATCCCCTTATCTCTTTCTCTGTACGGGGTGCTGGCATATCCACAATGGCTCTGATCTTAGCCGGATCCAGTTCGATGCCTCGATTGCTCACCAAGAATCCAAGGAGCTTACCTGACTGAACCCCGAAGGCACACTTGGCTGGATTGAGCTTCAAATTATACTTCCTGAGCCGCTCAAATAGCTTCTTAAGGTGAGTCACATGGTCAGATTCCGCCCTCGATTTCACAATAATGTCATCCACGTAAACCTCTATCTCCTTGTGCATCATGTCGTGGAATAGGGCCATCATGGCTCTCTGATAAGTGGCTCCCGCATTTGTGAGGCCGAAAGCAAGTCGCCTATAACAAAACGTGCCCCAGGGGGTGATGAAGGCAGTTTTTTCTCGATCCTCTTCTGCCACCATTATCTGGTGATATCCCGCGAAACAATCGACAAATGAATACATTTCGTACTGAGCCGAATTATCCACCAAGATGTGTATGAAAGGCACTGGGAAGTTATCCTTAAGACTGTCCTTGTTCAGATCCCTATAGTCGACGCATACTCTCACCTTTCCTCCGGGTTTTGCCACTGGGACTATATTGGAAAGCCATTCTGGGTAAGTGGACACCATGATGATCCCCGCCTTGAATTGCTTGACTATCTCTTCTTTCACTTTTAAGCTCCACTCCGGTTTTAATTTTCTCAGCTTCTGTTTAACTGGCCTGAAACCCTCCTTGATAGGCAATCGATGTACCACAATATCCGTGGACAAATCGACCATGTCTTCGTGTGACCAGGCAAACACATTCTCATATTGGCTCAATAACTCAGCTACTTCTACTTTCTGGTTGGGAGTCAGGTCTGCCCCAATTTTCAGTTCTTTGGGATTTTCAGGGGTTCCTATGTTGATGGTAATGGTTTGTTCTAGGTTGGGTTTGGGTTTATCCTCGACCCACTCTTTGATCTCGTCGGGAGCGTTGTCATTACCTGCTTCGTCCTGCTCAATTCCCATCAAATCGAAATCCAGTTCTATATCAAAATCAAAATCGTCTTTCAAATTTGGAAAATCGTTTGTTAGGCTAGAATAACTCAAATCGGTACACCTGACATGAAACAAAAATATTTGTCATATATATAAACATTAAGTACATGACTTCCTTTTTTAATAATCATGATAAAAATATGAAATAGACGTGCAGATACATAAAACAAAAAAACACCGTCTTAAAACCCCTTGATCCCCCTACTAGACAAGATTCCCGGGCACTCCTGCATTTACCCTTTTCTGGATACTACTGGCTGCACGGTCCAATTCTTAGGGATCACTTCGGTTTTATAGCTAGTGATGGAGGGGGTCTCAGTATCTGGCACCTCCTCAATGATTGCGACAACTTGGCTTCGGCTTTCATTTTCACCTTCCTCGGGCACTTCTAACCTGGCCCAATTGATAAATGGCGTGATCTGCTTGCTTTCCGTCATTTTCTCCTTTCCCTTTCTACTGGGGCCCGACTGTCCCGGGAGATGGCACTTTTTCTCGAACTGTTCCATAATTTCCCGTAAGAAATCCAACTGTTGGGCCACTCCCTTGACTGGGGGAACCTCCACCTTACCCTCTGCTTCATATGCGGGCCTAACTGCCCTTGGGGAGTGTTCATCATTGGTTCTCGGGATTAGGACTCCGGTTATCCGCACGGGAACTTCCTTGTATGAGCTCTTCAATCTTGCACCTCCGCGATATCCTAACCCTGCCTTGCCTGCCTGTGATGGTATTTGGATGGGCTCGGTGATTCCTTGGCTGCTCTTACCCAGCCCTTGCCCCGGCTGGAAGTTCATCGCCATCATTTCCCGGGCAACGAAGGTGAGCTCGGGCGATATTTTAGGCTTTGACTCCGAAGCTCCCAACTGCTTGTATTGAGGGGTGCTGATTTCAAACGCCTGATAGCTGATTGGTTCGGCTGATTCGTCCACGTGGATAACAGGCATGCCTTTTACAGAGGGAACAAGGTATTCTGATTCTGCTGCGATCGTTACCAGGTGCCCCTCAATGATGAATTTTATGTCAGGGCTGAATGTTACCAGGTGCGATCGTTACCAGGTGCGATCGTTACCAGGTGGCCCACCAAGTGGCTGAATGTTTCCGTACTGATTGATTTGGGGACATGAGCCTCTTCCAGGACTTTGCTCAATACCTGATGATGATCATTTGATGCCAATGCAAGATCCAAGATTGATGTCAGGGGCGGTTGTACCTCTAGAGTTTTAACCACACTCGCCTTGCCGTAATTCATTTTCTCCCAAAACTCCAACGCTTTTTCCTCCGATATTTTCCCGTTCTCCTTCTTCGTGTTCTCAAGGACCCGCCTTGGTAGATACAATGGATTTCCCTTAGAGCTGACTGATGCACAACTGGCCTCCTCCTCGGTCTCCCCCCCGTAATTCCACGGGACAGCCTTCAGACTGGTAATTGGCAATTGTGACCTGGCTACTATAACAAGGGGTCTTGGGGCCGACAACCGGATAGGCTCTTCTTTGGTCCCTTGAATTACTCCAATCAACTTGATAGGCTCCTTTTGCGCATCCTCCAGGGCCTTGGTCACAGCCACCTCTTCTTCTATCTTTCTTATGTATCTCAAACTTAAGGGACCTTCCGCCCCACTAGTTTCCACTACGTTCACGCCTCCCCCATTGTGCTCAGGAAGATGGTTGGCCTTTACGTTTGGGGGTTCTGGTTGGTCCACCACGATCTCTCCGTTATCGATCATGTTCTGGATTTTATGTTTTAGCGACCAGCATTCTTGGGTGTCGTGCCCCGGGGAAGCCGAGTGGTAAGCGCATCTCTTGCTAGGGTCATATCTCTTGCCCTTCGGGTCTGACGGAGGTGCTAGCTCTGTAATCTTTTTCTGGCTTACCAACACGGCCAGTATTTGCTCCAACGAATCCCCTAATGGGGTGAACTCCCTCTCGTGTGGCTTTTCGAATTTTCGGCGCCCCTCGTATCTCTAATTGTTGAAATTTGATGGACGCGGGGCCTCATTTCTTTGTATGCGGACCGGGGGGCTGGTCATTATTTTCCCAGATAGTCCTTGCAGTACCAGGGACACATCCTCTTCCTTTCTCTTCTGGGGTCTCCGGGATGAACTGCCGTAGTTTCCACTCTGGATTTGCTCAGCAACAGTTTCAAGAGCTGTGAAATCTCTGATCTTTCCTGAGTTCAATCCCATCTCAGCCATCTCCCCATGCTTGATCATTTCCGCAAAAGGCTTCCCTATCCCAGCCATCACTCTTTCATAATAAGGAGCCTCCTGGATATCAATGAAAGTCATAACCATCTCTGCCTCACTCATGGGTGGGTTCACTTGGGCTGCCATCCTCCTCCACCGCTGAGCATAGTCTCTGAAAGATTCATTGGTCTGCTTCCTGATTTTCGTCATCTGGTATCGGTCCGGGGCCATTTGGGATTGAAAGCTGTATTGGGTTAGGAAAGTGTGGGTCAGCTCCTCCCAGTTGTGGATCTTAGCATTATCCAATCTCGCATACCATGTCCTAGCCTCCCCTGTCAGGCTTTTCTGGAATAGTTGCATTCCCAATGACTCGTCTTCAGTATATCCTCCTAGCTCTCCGATGTACACTTTCAAATGGGTGTAAGGATCCCCTGACCCGTTATACTTTTCAAATTCGGGGAGCTTGAACTTCTCGGGATATCTGGTTCCCGGAAAGATGCGCAAATCGGAGTAGTTAACACTGCCATATGACCCGATTCCCTTCATAGTTTTGATGGCCTCCTCCATCTGCTTTATTTTCTTGCTGACAGTGCTAGCAACCTCATCCTCTGGAATGATAATGACTTGCTTTGCCGGTTCAACCTTTGGAGTTTCTGGGGTCGGCCCGCTCCCTTGAGACGATGGCCCCGGCGGGTCCTCGGGTTGTGGCCCAGATTTGAGCTTAAAATGCTCTTTGAGCAACATGGTCAGCTCTGTCATTTGATTTCTCACAGCATTGAACTCTTCCCGAGATACGGGAGCCAAGTCAGGATTAGGGTTGTCAGCCATTTCGACTGTTGATTCTCTAGCTTTCTTGGATCGGAGACGGGTTTGGAGAGCAATCCTGTAAATAAAATATGCCAAGGTTTAGTTCCGGGAAATGACATTGGCAGATGCATGCTAAAGCAAATATTTTGGTATTTTTGGGTTTTGTAATTTTTTTCTGCAAAACAGGGTCAGTATCCCTTTATTTTAACCAAAGTAATGACATTTGTGCAATTTATGATGCTCTCCAAGCTGTCCCTGTAAAACAGAGGTTAGTACTTTTATTTGGACAAAAGTGGTTGGTACAAAATGATTGACTACAGTATGATATTACGTGCGTAAAGTGTAAAAGGGTATGAAGAGACTTTCCACGCGACGGGTTTATCTGAGGCTGACCTACCCTAAGTTATTCTCGCGGGCTTTTTGGCATGAAGGTTCCCAGATCTTCGCAACATACTCGAAGGGAATGAATCCGATCTTTCAATTGGATTGGATCTGAGTGGATGCTTTTCCTGAGCCTCGCCGGGGAGCACCCCTTTGAGTCCAGTAATCCACATCCGACGGGTTTGTCTCAGGAGGAGGAACTGCTCAACATACATTCACCATTCATTCATCGTTCCTCACCGTATGCATATGATGCTAATAAAGTAAAGCTTTGAAAAGAAAACGCAATCACATCATTCACATACACGCACAAAAAGGCAAATTAACGCAAGCAACGCAACCACATATTTTTAGATTTTTTAAAGGATAGGAAAACATCGAGATTTTAACGCGGCTTAAGCCCTCTATGGTCCCCAGCGGAGTCGCCAGCTGTCGACGCCGGGATTTTCGTCGTTTCGTTTTTTTAATAATTAAAAATGTCCCTTTCCAATTTTAGCCTTTAGATTAAGATGTGACTTTTGAAAAGGGTCGGCTTAGTGTCGACGGGGTTTTGAAATGTCGAATTTTTATGAGCCAATTGACCAGAGTCGCCAGTTGGTATATTTGAAATGGATGTACCAACTCATCCGAATTTTGTTTTCGTAATCGTAATGGCTCATATGTGACTCCGATTCAATTGGTCCGCAAACCGAGATTCATAGAGTTCGGGGGTTTGCTTAAGCGAGGGGAAGGTGTTAGGCACCCCCCGACTTTCGTGAAACACGGTTACCGCTATCTTGATGTTTTCCCATCCTTTTAAAATCCTAAAAAATGTGTGAGTTGCGTGTGTGTGTGTGTGTGTCCCTGAATGGAGGTTTGTGGTGAGTTTTGCATAAAAGTTTGCTTTTATTTTATATGGCAAATGTGTTTATCTGGAAAGCGTTTTAGACGTCTTTTGACCCAAATGACAAGGCTTCGCCTTTTATAAGAAAGATTGATTTTAATTCCGAAAACGATGAGGGTTTTTTATTAGATGTCATTTTAGAAAACAATAGTTTTTTAAACTTTTGTCAAATAGGAATCGAGACTATTCATTGCCTTCTACAGTAAATATAAGTAAAACGAGGGCAACTTCTAGAACTCTTTAACCTTATGCACAAAGTTTAATGAAAACGTTTATTTATTTTTTCGAAAACGTCTTTTATGACATTTCAAAACCAAAATAGCCTTTTCGTCAAACGAGGATCAAATTTCGCCAAAACTCTTTACTTTTTAAACTCTATCTTCTTCCTCTTTTTTTCTTCTCTCCCTTGCTCTCGGGTGGAAATGGCCGCTCTATAGGCATCTCCTGGCAGCCGCAGGTGCATCTGCTCGAGCCGCGCACTGTCCCGTTTGTCGGTGGCCGCAGGTGCATCCACGGCTGTCCGGCTTGCTTTTCTCGATTTCCGTGCCACGCGGTCTTAAATCGCCAATTTCTGCTGTATTATTTTGGAAGGCTGTTTCTTGATACATAAATCGTTCTTTGTGCTTGGCTTCCAGGGGGCGCTGCCCCCTACCACCCCCGCCAGCTCACCGGCGAGCTGGGCAACCGCTCGCTCACCGGTGAGCGAGACCCCCGAACATCGTAGGCGTAGTGGCTGTTAGTCGTCTTTCGTGATCATCTCGGGTTTTCTGGATTAACTGTTTGCCTTGCCTCAAGTGACCGGATGCTCGTTGCCCGTTGTGGCGGCGTTGACCGCAAATCGTTGGGGTGGCTTCGTGTTGGGGTCCACCTTCCTTTTCGCGTGTCGGGTCAAATGACGATTTTACCCTCCTGCCAGGGTTAGTAGAGAAGTGCAAAAATTGGGTGTCTACAGCTAGCATATGATGGTCTAGATTATTATATATATTATGTGTATCTAATATTATCCAAGTATACTTGCATTTGTAGATAATTACACTTCATTTTTTTCCAAGTTCAAGAGCGAGTTTGAGAGAAAGCTATAGTAAAAGCAAAATAATTTGAGAGATTTAGAAGGAAGAAGGAGAAGCTAATATTGTTCATGTCATTCACCACCTATTTTGGAAGAAAAATGAAAATAATCACTAAAACAATGTAATGGTTATTTTAAATCTAGCTTTGTTTTTAAATTAAATAAACCAACATGTTGTATAAGCATGTTAATATAGTTAGTAATGTGTATTAGTAGTATTTATATCATACTTGAGTTTGATATGCTTGGGTTGTATTTTGGTATATTTTGTATACTAAAAACATGTGTTTGGTAGTGTGTAATCAAGTCTTAAAATAATGACCAAAAATATTTTTTATAAAATTTAGATTTCATGCTCTAATATTATAGAACATTAACTCATGAGAAAAACAATATTTGAATCACTCAAAATGGAGTTATACATAAAAAGTTATGATTTGTAGTAGTTTATGTGGTAAAATAATTTTTATGAAAAAATGGAATTAAATCTTGGGAAATTAAATTTTCATGTTATAAATTGATATTAAGTGATGGGTAAAAAAAAATTTGGACTTTTATTGCGGAGTTAAAACTTACTTGAAGGTATAAATTTTATTAAGTGGTGTATTTCTGGTTACTGTGGACAATCTGCTAAGGAAAAAAAAAAGTGACTGGTCGCGCATTGCGCGCTAGGTTTTGCTGGCAGACGCGGAGCCAAACGACATTGTTTGGCGTAGGAAAAACTTTACTCCGCGTGTTATGCACGGAAACCGCCTCCGGGTTCTTCAAAACGGTACCATTTTGGGGCCCGGTTTGTGTTAGGCTCGCGCAACGCGCGGGAGCCAATTTTCGACGAAATTACAGAATTGCCCCTCCGTTCGATTTTTTGTTTAATTACAATATTGCCCTTGGTCCGATTTTTCAGTTTAATTACAGAATTGTCATTCTGTATATTTTTATTTAATTTAAATGTTTAAAAATTAATTTAAAATTATAACAAAAATAATAATAATACAAAAGTGATATTTGGGATTATATTTTTCATTATGATTAATATTTAAATATTTTAAATATTAATCTAGTTAACTAAATTATGATTAAGTTACTTAAATACAAATTCCATTAATTATTTATTATTTAATTTAAAATTAAATAATAAATAAGGATAATTAAATTGATTATTATTTGACATTAAATAATAATTAAATTAAATAAATAATTAATTATTAATTTAATTACCATTAAATAATAATTAAAAAGGATTAAAATTAATAAACTATTAGTTAATTTCTTTAAATTAAATAATAAATAAGGATAATTAAGTAATTAATTATTATTAAATAATAATTAAAGAGAAGTAAGGTTAATTAATTAATTAATTAATTATTAATTAATTAAGATTAAATAATAATTACATAAGATTATAATAAAGATAAATAATTAATTAGTATCTAATAAAACTTATGTAATAATTAAGAAGCATTAAAATAAACTAATCATTTAGGTAAGAGTAATTAGTTATTATTTATAGCTAAATAATGACTAAATGTAGTTAGTTAATTACTATTTAATTAACAACAAATAGTAATTAATTATAGAAAGTGTTAATTAAATATAAAGTATTTAATAATTTGTCAATTAAAAAATTATATTAAATTGTTTAAAGATTCCTTAAGTGTTTAACACTTAAGAAAAATTCTCTTAACTTATTAAATCATTAACCTAAGTTGTTTAAGTGTATATAGGGTTAGTGATTGCATATCGAATTATGTGTTAAATTTATTTGATAGATAAGTTTATAATTAGCGTACAAACGTACCAGTATACGTTGTATTAATTGATGGACCAACTTGATTAATGTTAGGTCTTTCAAAGCCATTTAATTAAAGCTAGTTTGTTGTAGCTGATAAGACTGACAAGTTCCTTATCTCTAAACTCATTTCATTGAGCAAGTTATTTATTTCAGCTTGAACTATAATTCCAAGCATGCTTTGAGTGGTTTAAATTACTTTACAATTATTCCACATCGATGTTGTTGTTAGTCGCACTTGGTGCACTTGATCTTGTACAGTCCTTGACTTGTACCTTATTTATTGTTCTACTATTTAAAGAATTGTTCAAAGTAGGTTTAAGCCATTGTTCGGCTAGACATTTATGTTAAAGATTTTAAAAGCTATCCAAATAATTGAAGATGCGGATTCTTAGATTATTATGAACACCCCTCTATTATAGGGGAGTACCTTGTATTTATTATCAGGTATAAAATACGAAAATTAAATGTTATGCATACACATATTGTACCGAGGCTAATCCCCTTGGGTACATATTCTGGTAGTAACCATTGGGTCAACCTGCTATTGACTCTGGTGGATGTTTATAGTTCATAGTCTATTTAACTATCTTGATTCTAAAAGCAAATCACTATTCTTGCTTATGTTATTCATATTGTTGAATTGTTTCAGTTATTCCCTTTCATTCATGATATATTGTTTCTTGTTGTTATTTAAACTTGTTGAGCAAACTAGTTGTTCACCCTTGCTATATCATGAACATTATTGCAGTGAAACCCGAGACTTCTAAAAAGAACAAAGGTAAGGGAAATATGAAGTGATAGACTTTAGGATGCAGCCTTTTAGTTAACTAAGTTACTTGTTATGTAATGTAAACCCTAAGTGCTTTATTAATGGTATTTGTGTACTTTTGTTGTAAGGTTATCATATCTTGGGATTAGTAACACCTTTTGCATAAACAACATATGTTTATTATTCCGCATTTAGTTATTATATGTTGTTTAGTGGTGGATGTTTATATATGATCGTGATGACCGGATTCGGGTAATTAGGACCCGAATTTGGGGGCGTCACGGTAATTCCTATATGGCGTGGTTGTGTCTCTAAATATTTATATTGTGCACAATATGTCATATGATAGGTTGATCTCCTAAAGTACATATCTTTGATTATTGTCAATTGTTATAAATTGCTAATAGACTTAACAAAATATGGTCTTATGACATGTGGGTGTTATTAGTCCTTATGATTGCCAACATTCTAAACGAGTTCACGGTCAGTTGACCAGCAGTATGAAATTTCATTATTTTGAAATCACAATTAGATGTTTATGCATATTTATTTAAGCTCTTCTCAATTGTTGCTCAATTGTTGAAGTTTTCATAAATGATTATATTATTCATGTTTTAAATAACTTAAACTGTTTTACATACTTACTGAGCCAATAGTTGCTCACACTTGCCAAATATAAACTTTTCAGCTAAGCCCAAGTCTGTCGAATGGTCTAAAAAGTACAAGTGTAAAGGAAAAGCGAAGGAGTAGCTTAATTACTGTTCAGATTAGTTTACAATATCATGTAAACCTTTTGTATTACTATCATGTTTTGTAATTAAAGGTTAGTTAACCTAGGATAGCAATATTTTGTGATTAAGAATAATGTAATTAACATTTATATTAATGATGAATGGGTAGATAGCCGTCTGTGAATATTGTACCATGAGCACCAAACCCAAGGTTCAAGGGACTCAGATTTGAGGGCATCACAATTCCAACTCTTTTTCGTAAAAAAATTTCAAGCTTCTCTAACTTAATTTATTATTTACTAACCTTTTTCCCTTCTTCCAGTTCCTTGCATCTTTTAGCAGACTTTTGCGATGAGAGATGTTAAGCGTCGACTTTGATGGGCTCATCAACACCTAGAAAACCAAATTTGAAACCGCCGAAAAAGAACGACTTAAACTTACCCAAGAAAATGAAGACTTAAAAGTAACTCTCCAACGCCGAACAATAAAAATTCGATCAAAACACCCAAACCGAAGACCTTAAAACCTACAATAATACCCTTTAAATCCAATCATCCAACGCCATTTAAACCAAAAAACCAACCCACTGAAGAACGTGATGGTCTTCAACGTCAGAACGAAGAACTTCAAAAGCAGCTCTAATAACGAAGCGAAGAAAAGAAACAACGGTAACAAGACCTTAAAAAACTTTCCAAAGAAATTCGAAGATAACACAAATCCCACCAAACTAGCCTCAACATCCTTAACGATCTTGAAAAAGCAAACGAACAACTTAAGAAACAAGCCAAAATAATAACTCCCGAACAACGTGAAAGTAGTATGCCTTCAAGCCAATCAAATTTGATGTGATAAGTATATACTTTGTAATCTTGTTCGTTTATTAATAAAAGAATCAAGGCATTTCTTTATTTATGATTAATCACTTGAATTAATCAAATGGATAAACCCACTTAAAACAAAAGTTATTCCTAATCGTTGGATCACTAAAATGAGGATTAGTGAATCCGGATAGATTAGTACATACTATGTTTGCTCTTATGAAGAGGATGATTGATCTCATAATTATTTGTGTAGAGACACTAAAGCAAGTATGTAGGTACTTATTAGAGAATAAGTTCACTGAACGTGACTCGCTCAAGCAACACCTAATGGAGTCTTACTTGTTTGTCAATAGGAGTTCCTTTTGTGATAGTAGTACAAGTGATCCTTGGACTTGAGATCATGTGAGGATCCAAATTTTCAGAATTATTTAATAAAATTAAATAAGAATTTAATTGATAAAATTACCAAGGTTGTGTAAATAAATTATTATTTTATGTGATGTGATGAGATTTAATTAGTAAATTAAATCTGTACAAAGATCATGACGAATTGTGTTAATTTAAAATAATTGGAAAGTAAATAAATTGTTTAAAAACAATTTATGAAGAATAGGAGAAATTTCTTGTAAAGGCAATAAAAATTATTATGGAAATACGAAAATTATATTTAAATAAGGTTATGTGATAATGTGAAAGGAATGAATTAAATATGTATATATATATATATATATATATATATATATATATATATATATATATATATATATATATATATACATTTTTATATATAAATGTATATGTTTAAGTGATAAATATAAATGTTATTAATTATGAAAATTAAGGGATTAATAATTAAATTATTCCAATTTTAAATACAAAGCGAATGAGGAAGTTAATAAAATTGTAATTATTGATTTTAGAGTTAATTAAGAATTATAGTGGGAATTTAGAAGTTTATTGAGAAGAAATGTAATTATATAATAATAAATTATATAATTTATATATGAAAATTAAAGTGATGTATAAAGAAAATTATAATTATATAAATTATATAAGGATAATTATATAATTTATATAAGATATTAAAATAATGAGAGAGTTAATGAATGTATACTTATTGATTATATAATTAATTAATAATTATGGAGGAATTTAAGAAATTATTTAAAAGGAGAATGTAATTATATAAGTTATATAATATTAAATTATATAATTTATAAAGAAATTAATGTGAAATGTAAAGAAATGAAATTAAATGAGGAAAAATGAATGTTTTTAATTCATTAAAAATTATGTTTATGTATAATGGAATTATTATGACTTTTATGAAGGATAATATTTCGAAAACGGGAACATGTTAGTGTGACATGTTGTCCAAATGAAGAAGTGAAAAATTATGAAAAATAATTTTTATATGTCATATGAATTATTTAATGAATTTTAGAGGTATAAATTACCTCATTTAATTACATGCATGACGTTATGCATGTACAAAATTTGCCAAGTAAAGTACCCAAAAATGGTCTAAATATTAATTATAAATCATGTTATGATTTTTGGTGAATTAAAATAAATATTTTATATATATTATATAAAATATTTATTACACAAAATAATTGCGTAATGTATTAAATTAACTTAATTATGCATGGGAATTATCCGGAAACTTCCCAAGTTGGCTGCGTGTGAGAGAGGCGGTGGAAGTATGTTGATTATTAAATTTGGTTAAGTGGGGATTGGTTATAAAAATTGGAATGGAATTAAAAAGCAAAAGAGAGAAATAAGAAAAAAAAAAAAAAAGAAGAAAAGCCAAACAAACATATACAAACTCTCTCTCTCTTTCATCCGAACCGCCACCTTCCACCACTTTCCACCACCGGAAATTATGAGCCACAAAGGGAGAGAAATCAAGGAGTGATTTACAAGCTTCATGGAAGGTAAAACAATTAAATTGTTGGTTTATTTTGAATTTATTTTGGTATTATGATGTTAAAATAAATTTATAGAAAATTGGTAAATAATTAAGAAAATTATTCCAAATAATTTATGGAGGTATATATATGAATTATGTGATTTTTGGAATAGTTTTATTGTGAATTTTTGGAGCAAAAATGGTGGTTGGATGATAAGTTGATGCACTGTTCGCGGCTGGGGAAGGAGAAGAAAACAGGGCGCCGCGCATTGCGCGCGGCGAATTTTTCCAAAAATAGAGCCAAAACGGCGTCGTTTTGGGGTGCGCTGAGGGGGAAGGCCGCGCAATGCGCGTCAGCCAATTCCTCGCAGCCCAAACGACGTCATTCCGTGTTAGGCAGAAGAGGAGGCCGCGCGCCATGCGCGGCCGAGGTTTTGGCAGGAAATGGCAATTATGCCCCTGACCTTTCCAGGAAATGCCGAACGTGTCCCCTGGACTTTCCGGAAAATACCCCTGGACTTTCCGGAAAATTCTGATTTTGTCCCTAGAAGCACTGAAAATACAAAAATGCCCCTGGACTTTTCGGGAAATTCCGGTTATGTCCCTAGAGGCGCGGAAATTACTAAAATGCCCTCAGAAATTGTTTTTAATTGAAATAAATGTTTAAAAATTGTTTAAAAATTATGGAAAATTATAGAAAAATACTAAAAATATAGAAATGATGTTTGGGCATTAAATTTAATATTTTTGTAAAAATATTAAATATTGGAGATTAATATTTAAATGTTTAAATATTAATCTAATAAGGTTACCATTTAGAAAATGGTTAAATAAATTTCTTCGGACAACCAAATATGTTAAGTTTTATCCGATGAACCGGGTTGTCCGTAGTAAATGTTTTTGATATTAAGTTAAATAAATATATTAAGGAACGAGGTTAATATAATTAACCTTATTAGTTAATAATTAAATTAACTCGGTACCCTAAAATAAATTGTCGGGTAGGGTTAATTACATTAGAGATGATATTAATTAATTAAATTAATATCGTAAGAGGATAAATAATTATTATTTGATTATTTTATGATCATAGGTTGATCGAGTAAAGGGTATGAGCTATCAATTTAGTAATTGGACGTTCAGGCAAGTTCTTCAGTCCTTTAATGTTAATTGTTGTCTGTTATGATATGTAAATACTTGTTTAAATGCATACAAATTATGTGCTATGTGATACGTGATTAATATGATCACAATGTGTACTTTGTGCAACGATATGAATATATATGAAATATATTGCTATAGTAGAAGCACAAGCACATGATGTATGACACACACCAAGCATGATAAGGTATGTGTTATGTGAAGTATAACTGTTGAACTTGCTGAGCCGTTGTGCTCATTACTTGCTTAATAAATATTTTTGCAGGGAAAGATATAAATTTCAAGAATATCGGACTATGATAGAGATAAATTACCTAGAAGGTTGGAAACGTAATTGGTATATTTTCAACATTACAATTCAATTTGAGAAATTTGTTAATTTTACTGTGATGAGCTGTATGTATATGTTGAATCTGGAGATGATAAAAGTTCAATTATGAATCGTGATTGTTAAGATAATTGTTACGATATAAATTATTATATGTTTGGTTACGAATAATGCAACAAGGAATAATTGTATGAAAATAAATAATATTAGATTTGAATGTGAGCATTATGATGCAGGTAATAGAGAGAAAAAGTTAAGGTTACGATCCAGGGACTAGGATTCAGATGTAAGGATTTTAAACATCCAAATATTTTAATGCAATGATTTGGAAAGAGAAAAAAATTTATACCCAAAATTTTGGTAGTTGATGATTTATAAAATCAATCAAGGGATTAAAGAAGGTGATTAAAGATTTATTAACGGACCGAAATTTGGATGTAAGGCAAATAATATTGAACAAATATGGAAATTAAGATAACAAAGTGGGTCGAATTTCGGGTTCGTTACAGATCATTATAGTATCTTGTGTATGATGAATTATATTTTGGCATATTCCTTAAAACCTTTAGGATGTATCAAATGGTATTATTGGATATAATAAGTCATACATGGAGATAGGTGAGTGATCAACAAAGAATTTACCACTTTTAGTAAAAGAAGATAATGTCATATGCGATTCGATAAATGATAACTCAGTAGTCCTTGACCAAGGCAGAATGAAAATTAGAAAATAGTTTCTAATTTACATTAATTAGAGTTATTCATTTGAGGATCAAAATGCATATAATCAAATAAAATAAGACTTGACAGTAATATCATGTCTTATATTTGATTGGAACATTGTGAGGTAGAAGGATTGAATTGTATGATAACTATTCGCTGAATAGGTTCTTTTATGATTAAATATTGAAATCTACATTCTCTGGAAAGTCGTTGATCGCTAAGGGGGCTTACCCTTATTATGGAATAAATATTATTTATTTAAATAAATTAAATAGTTTAATTTATTTATATAAATAAGATTAGAATAGTTCTAATTAATTTATTTTATAACTGGTTTAATATGGAGAATCTAAAGGGTCACATCGCAAAAGAAAAATAATTATTTAAGAAATAAATGGCATAATTATAATAATGAATTAAGTATATTTAATTTATACTATGGGGATAGAGTAAATTAAATAGCTTAATATTTATTATTTAGTATTTTAGAAATATTAATTATAAATCAATAAGAGGAGTCTTATTATTATTATTATTATTATTATTATTACTATTATCATTATTATTTAGTTCCTAAATGGTTTAGGAATTAATTAATAAGAGTACTCTCATAATTGATAATTAAGTTTCTAAATAGTTTAAGAATTATAATTATTATATTAAATTAATTAAGTTCCTAATTAGATTAGGAGTTTAATTAAAAAAATCATATTCCTAAAAGTGTTAGGAGAGTTTACTAAATCTATAAATAAGAGAAGTCTTATTATGGATTAAGGTTACCCATATACACTTCCATAAGTTTTGGAAAAGTACTCGCATATTCTCTAGAGAGAGAAAACTAGGGTTTGTTATCACCCACTTCTTGAATTATTATTATTCCTTGGTGGATCACCTCTAGAGGCCAAACACTTGGGTGACTAACAGTGGAATCCAATCAGTGAAATTCAAGGAGAACGTGAAGAATTTGGAGGTGAACTTGTACTCGTTGAAGCTTTGAGTTCTACAAGGGTATATCTCTAACGTCTTCTTTATTAATTAATAGTTGCGCATAAAGGTCGATCCTGAATTTTGGTTTGTAAATTTTTTAAAATTTGATTTTACCATGCTTCTGCTATTTTATGCAATTTGATTGCGTGTCTATGAATTTTTACAAACCAACACAACGTTAATAAATTATCTTTGAGTATCAAACTTTTGAAGAACTAATGGACAATGTTCTAGCCGAGGATGGGAAAGGATACCAAGTTGCGAAGGCAAAGATCAAGGCAACTAGCGTAGATCCAATTAACTTCGGTTTCTCCGAAGACATTGAATCTGAGGATGAATGAACTTTGTATATATATATTTTTTTATTTACATTATACAATCGTTGTAATATATGAACTCCAAATATTGTAAGAAATTTACTAATTGAAAGAAACTTCTCTCTATTATTGTTCTTCAATAATATAAATTAGTAATACTTTCATTGGATGAATGACAAACTTTTCCTTTATTGACTTTTTAGTAAGTACAAATGAATGAATACTTACTTTGAACAACTCATACAAATCAACAATTTACTACTGATAATATTTCTTCAACCTACTAGCATGCCACAGATTTTTTAACTCTGAACCTGTCATATCCCAAAGTCAATAAGTGTCAGGCTTTAATACTTCAATTACTTTGTATGGGCCTTGTAATATCCCGGATATTTATAAGGCTTGTATATATGATTTTAGAAGATTAAATAAAGGTTAACTTGAAAACCTAATTTTTGGTAAATAGAAAATTGTAGAATTAATTAATCAAGTATACTATGGGTTATATTAAATCTTATGTATTTATACGACACATAAATAAGAAATCAATATTCACATATACGGGTAGAATACGAAGTATTATACGGTACAAATACGAAAAGTCGAAGTACAAAAATAAAAGTCAATGTTGGGGACTAACTTAACTAAGTTAGTTAGCATTTGAGCAAGAATGCTAACTAAGAAAGTTTGATAAACCAAATTAGAAAGCAAACTATGTTTTGGAGTAATTGTGACGCCCCCAAATCTGTGTACTTGCTACAACGGATCTGGTGCTCACTAATCCGATACTAAATCCTTATGAGTATAGATATTTAATCATTCATAACCTCTATCTATCCGAGATTCATAGTATTAGCAAATAGATCGTTCCCATAAAGGAGGGGGCCTTCCGTAAAAATGGTGCACAATTAAGAAACCCTGTTTCTCGTCAGAACTTTCTATATATTGCCGATACACTCACTCAGATATATAGATATTATCAATAATGTACTTTAAATTAACAACCTTAACATACACTAACTTAAATGTATAGTACACAACTCATTGTCATAATAATAGTACGATATTATTGATATAATAATATTATATTTCCCAATTCTTTGTTCTTGTTACAAAAAGTCATTATGACTTGAATACAAGCACAAATATAGAAAGTGAATAAAGCAAGCTTTTATTCTAAGTTCTTTTCTTTCATTTCCCCTTGGTTTCAGAACCTTCTAGGGTATCTTTGTGAACCTCGAGTTTAGTGTTCATAATCTATAATCTCTATTAAACTTTACGGAATAATACTTAAATGTTCCTTATAAAAGGTAATACAATCCCAAGGTTTTCTAATCATAACATAATCAATACATATTTTAAGGGTTTACAAAAGATTTATAACATCAAAATAAATATTAAATAATACACTACTAACATGCAGTTTCTACTCTTTAATTTTTCCATTGCCCTTGTATTTCCTAGAACACTCGGGCTTAACTGAAAAATAGTTCATGATATAGCAAAAATATATAATAATTATATAGCAAATAACTTTTGAGATTTTAACAATATATAATAATTATGAAAGAACAATAATCAAGTTTCAATTAAAAGAAATGATTGAGTCTTTACTACTGAGTGGCCACTGAGGACTATGAACTAATACTTAAGGTAAATTGGACAGGTATCTGACCCTTTTATTATTTTGGTATTCGAGGAGATTAGCCTCTTGTACCTTATGTATATGCATAACATTCAAACATCTTGCGCAATGGTCGATTTTTCGATAATAATCCCCTTTTTATGGTTGTTCGTTCTCACTCTTACAATAAGAATTTGCCCCAACCAATAGTTTGGATAAACTTTAACTATATTCAAGTTAAATGAATTTAACATGCTAGGTCTAGCTGAACAATTAGCATATACTACTTTTAAATAGTTCATTAATAAAATAACTTTAATTTTTGAATGCACTATGTGCGAATACATAAACAACCTTGATGTGGTTAAATTTTTAATAATTAACCTACTTATAGCTCTTGAAAAATAATTATAAGTTTTGGGTATAGAGAACTTAACTTGATGTCTATAGTTAACCAACACAAAATTAATTTTCTTTGAAAGAACCTAACAATTAATAAAGTTGATCTTCCAATTAGTATCACATCTAGGTTCATATAATTATCCTTATACATCTAACATTACAAGTATTTAATTAAATAATTAAATATTTAATAATACACTAAAATCTTAAAAATTTATCGTCATTGTAGACACCCAAATTTTGCACTTCTCTACTAATCCTGGCAGGAGGGCAAAATTGTCATTTGACCCGACATGCGGAAAGAATGGTGGACCCCAACACAAAGCCACTCCAGCGATTTACGGTCAAAGCCGCCACAACGGACAACGAGCATCCGGTCACTTGAGGCGAGGCGAACAATTGACCCAGAAAACCTGAGCCGACCACAAAAGACGACTGATGGCCACTCCGCTTACAATGTTCGGGGGTCTCGCTCACCGGGCACAATTATCAAATGCTACATCAAGTCGCAACCCTCCGAACTAGCCTCCCAGAACCCTATGGCACGCTTCCCAGGGAGTTCCGGACTGCAAAAATACAGCCTCCCAAAATAATACCGCAGAAATTGCCGAATTAAGACCGCGTGGCACGGAAATCGAGAAAAGTGAGCCGGACAGCCGCGGATGCAGTCGCGGCCACCGACAAAGGTGACAGGCACGAGGCTCGAGGACGGCACACGACAGCCGAGGTTCGGCGCGGACGGCTGCCGAGCCCAGCCGCAGATGCACCTGCGGCTGGTCTCGGCAGTCTATTAAGCGTCCAGATCTGCGTCCGAGAAGAAAAAGAGAGAAAAAAATAGATTTTTAGAGAGAGAAGGAGCGCGGGAGGAGAGAGAAAGGCTCGGGTGGAGGTGTTTTTGAGTGATAAATTGTGTGTTGTTGCTCCAATAGCTTAGATTTGCTCGTAGTTTGGCTCAAATCTTGGAATATAAAGCTCGTATTGGTGTATTGCAAGGTGAAAAGAGTGTTCTTTTGATGTTTTTTTTGTTTATATTAGTGTGTTTGATGTTGTGTTTTGAGTTTGTGTAGTGTAGTTTGTTGTTGTATGGATAATGATCCGTGGATTAGGGGTTGTTAGTGAGGTTTCCATCGGAAAGTAACTCCTCCTAACACCCTGATGACATCCGTACGGTGATATATTGTTCGTTGTGATAATAGATGGGTTGTAGTAATTAAGTTGTGATATTTGGGTTATATAAAGTGATAGCAAATGTTTAGAGCTTGTTAGATTTGTTTTAGTGTTGGTTATGCTGTGATGGGATGGTTGTGAGCCTAGGGAGGAGATCCTAGTGGTCGAATCCCGATGATGGACGTTTTTGGGTGTATGTAATCGTGGCATAGGGTCCATGGCGATGTATTTGTAATATCGGGCCTTAACGCGATATCAATCGTGATCGGGTTAAGGCCCCGTGATAATAAAAATATGTGATTGTGGGTGTTTGGGGTTGTCTGGATGGCTCACATGCCCGTGGATAGCCCCGACATGTTGTGGATGCTTGTTTTGATTTACGACTCAAAAAATGGTTTTCAAAATAAGGCAAATAATGAAGATTTTGTAAAAGTGATCAAATTTAGGATATTAGATTCACGAGGTTTAAAGGTTAAGTGTTTTGGGCAAATTTTAATCCATGATTGATGAATAGGCTTTAGTTGGTTTTAAAACGTCATAAAAAATGATTTTGCAAATAAATAAATGTTTTCATTAAACTTTGTGCATAGGGTTAAAGAGTTCTAGAAGTTGCCCTCGTTTTATTTATATTAACTGTTAGAAGGCAATGTATAGTCTCGATTCCTATTTGACAAAAGTTTAAAACTATTGTTTTCTAAAAAGACATCTAAATAAAAAATCCTCAACGCTTTCGAAATTAAAATCAATCTTTCTTATAAAAAAGCGAAGCCTCGTCATTTGGGTCAAAGAACGTCCAAAACACTTTCCAGATAACACTTTTGCCATATAAAAATAAAAGCGAACTTTTATGCAAAACGCACCACAAACATTCATCTAGGCACGCACGCACACACACACGCAAACCACACATTTTAGGATTTAAAAAGGATAGGAAAATATCAAGATTGCGGTAACCGTGTTTCACGGAAGTCGGGGGGTGCCTAACACCTTCCCCTCGCTTAAGCAAGCCCCCGAACTCTATGAATCTCGGTTTGCGGACCAATTAATCGGAGTCACATATGAGCCAGCGATTACGAAAATAAATTCGGATGAGTTGGTACATCCATTTCAAATATACCAACTGGCGACTCTGGTCAATTGGCTCATAAAATATCGATCTCTCAAAACCCCGTCGACACTAAGCCGACCCTTTTCTAAACCACATTTAATTCAAAAGGCTAAAATTGGAAAAGGGCATTTTAATATTAAAAAACGAGACGGCGAAAATCCCGGCGTCGACAGCTGGCGACTCCGCTGGGGACAGTAGAGGGCTTAAGCCGCGTTTAAAATCTCGATGTTTTCCTACCTTCAAAAATCTAAAAAATGTGTGTGGTTGCGTTATTTTGCTTTAAAATTACCTTTTTGTACGTGTATATGAATGGTGTGATTGCGATTTCTTTTCAAAGCTTTACTTTATTAGCATCATATGCATACGGTGAGGAACGATGAATGAATGATGAATGTATGTTGAGCAGTTCCTCCTCCTGAGGCAAACCCGTCGGATGTGGATTACTGGACTCAAAGGGGTGCTCCCCGGCGAGGCTCAGGAAAAGCATCCACTCAGATCCAATCCAATTGAAAGATCAGATTTATTCCCTTCTAGTATGTTGCGAAGATCTGGGAACCTTCATGCCGAAAAGCCCGCGAGAGTAACTTAGGGTAGGTCAGCCTCAGATAAACCCAACGCGAGGGAAGTCTCTTCATACCCTTTTACATTTTACGCACGTAATATCATACTGTAGTCAATCCTTTTGAACCAACCACTGTTTCCAAATAAAAGTACTAACCTCTGTTTTACAGGGGCGAGCTTGGAGAGCATCGTGAATTGCACTGTGTCATTACCTGGGTTAAAATAAAAAAGACACTGACCCTGTTTTGCAGAAAAAGATTACAAAACCCAAAAACACAAAAATAATTGCTTTAGCATGCATCTGCCAATATCATGACCCGGAACTAAACTTGGTTTGTTTATTCGCAGGATTGCTCCCCAAACCCGTCTCCGATCTAAGAAAGCCAGAGAATTAACAGTCGAGATGGCTGAGAACCCTAATCCTGACCTGGCTCCCGTATCTCGGGAAGAGTTCAATGCTGTGAAAAACCAAATGACCGAGCTGACCATGTTGCTCAAGGAGCATTTCAAACTAAAATCAGGGCCACAGCTTGAGGACCCGGCGGGGCCATCATCCCAAGGAAACGCACTGACCCCGGAAACTCCTAAAGTTGAACTACCAAAGCAAGTCATTATTATCCCCGAAGATGAGGTTGCCAGCGGTGTTAGTAAGAAAATAAAGCAGATGGAAGAGGCCATCAAAACGATGAAGGGGATCGGGTCATATGGCAGTGTTAACTATTCCGACCTGTGCATCTTTCCGGGAACCAGATATCCAGAAAAATTCAAACTCCCCGAATTTGAAAAGTATAACGGGTCAGGGGATCCTTACACCCATTTGAAAGTATACATCGGAGAGCTGGGGGGATATGCTGAGGACGAGTCACTGAGAATGCAACTGTTCCAGAAAAGCCTGACAGGGGAGGCTAGAACGTGGTATGCGAGATTGGATAATGCCAAGATCCACAACTGGGAGGAGCTGGCCCACACTTTCCTAACCCAATACAGCTTTCAGTCCCAAATGGCCCCGGACCGATACCAGATGACCAAGATCAGAAAACAGACCAGTGAATCTTTCAGAGACTATGCTCAGCGGTGGAGGAGGATGGCAGCCCAAGTGAACCCACCCATGAGTGAGGCAGAAATGGTTATGACCTTCATCGATATACAAGAGGCCCCTTACTATGAAAGGGTGATAGCAGGGATAGGGAAGCCTTTTGCAGAAATGATCAAGCATGGGGAGATGGCTGAGATGGGATTGAAATCAGGAAAGATCCGAGATTTCACAGCTCTTGAAGCTGTTGCTGAGCAAATCCAGAGTGGAAACTACGGCAGTTCATCCCGGAGACCCCAGAAGAGGAAGGAAGAGGATGTGTCCCTGGTGCTGCAAGGACTATCGGGGAAGACAATGACCACCCCCCCGGTTCGCATGCAAAGAAATGAGGCCCCGCGTCCATCAAATTTCAACAATCAGAGATACGAGGGGCGCCGAAAATTCGAAAAGCAACCAGAAAGGGAGTTCACCCCATTGGGGGATTCATTGGAGCATATACTGGCCCTGTTGGTGGGCCAGAAAAAGATTACCGAGCTATTGCCTCCATCAGACCCGAAAAGCAAGAGATATGACCCTAGCAAGAGATGCGCCTACCACTCGGCTTCCCCGGGGCACGACACCCAAGAATGCTGGTCTTTAAAACACAAGATCCAGAACATGATTGACAACGGAGAGATCGTGGTGGAACAACCAGAATCCCCGAATGTAAAGGCCAACCCTCTTCCCGAGCATAATGGGGGAGGCGTGAATGCAGTGGAAACCAGTGGGGCGGAGGGTCCCTTAAGATTGAGATACATAAGAAAAATAGAACAAGAGATTGCTATGACCCATGCCCCGGAGGGGGCGCAAAACGAGCCTATTAAGTTGGTTGGCGTGATTCGAGATACCAACAGAGAGCCTATTCGGTTATCAGCCCCAAGACCCCTTGTCATAGCCGCCAGGTCACAATTGCCAATTACCAATCTGAAGGCTGTCCCGTGGAATTATGGGGGGAAGACCTAGGAAGAGGCCAGCTGTGCCTCAGTTAGCTCGAAGGGAAATCCGTTGTATCTACCAAGGCGGGTCCTCGAGAACACGAGAAAGGAGAACGGGAAAATACCAGAGGAAAAAGCGTTGGAATTTTGGGAAAAAATGAATTACGGCAAGGCAAGTGTGGTTAAAACTCTGGGGGTGCAGCCGCCCCTGACATCAATCTTGGATCTTGCATTGGCATCAAATGATCATCATCAGATATTAAGCAAAGTCCTGGAAGAGGCTCATGTCCCCAAATCAATTAGTACGGAAAGATTCGGCCACTTGGTGGGTCACCTGTTGGACAGCAATGTAATCTCATTTACCGACGACGACATCCCCGAAGAAGGGAGGGGGCACCGGAGGCCGTTGCACATTGCGGTTATTTCCTCCGGGTACGTGATGAACGGAGTCTTGATTGATGGTGGGTCAGCCCTAAATATTTGCCCCTATAGTACTCTTGAGAAGATGAAAATTAACCCTAAGCGCCTGCGGGCCAGCCAAGTGGTGGTGAGGGCATTTGACGGATCTAGGAAGCATACGGTGGGAGAGATAGAGCTGCCGGTGGAGATCGGGCCTTATACCTTCGACATTTCTTTCCAGGTGTTGGATATCACGGCCAGTTACAACATGCTCTTAGGGAGGCCCTGGATTCATATGGCTGGGGCAGTTCCCTCCACCCTGCATCAACAAATAAAGTTTATCGTTGAGGGCCATTTGGTAACAATCGCCGCAGAATCTGACTGCCCCGTTCCCTCTGTAAAAGGCATGCCGGTGATCCATGTGGACGAGTCAGCCCAACCAATAAGCTATCAGGCGTTTGAAATCAGCACCCCTCAGTATAAGCAGTTGGGAGCCCCGGAGTTAAAGCTTAAAGTGTCCCCCGAGCTCACTTTCGTTGCCCGGGAAATGATGGCAATGAACTTTCAGCCGGGGCAAGGGCTGGGCAAGCACAGCCAAGGAATCACAGAACCCATCAAAATACCAGTGCAGTCAGGCAAGGCGGGGTTGGGATATCACGGAGGTATCAGGCCGAAGAACTCATACAAGAAAATTCCCGTTCGGATAACCGGAGTCCCGATCCCGAGAACCAATGATGAACACTCCCCGAGGGTAGTTAAACCTGCATCTGAAGCAGAGGATAAGGTGGAGGTTCCCCCAGTCAAGGGATCGGTCCAGCAGGTGGAATTCTTGCAGGAAATCATGGAACAGTTTGAGAGAAAATGTCATCTCCCGGAGCAGTCAGGCCCCAGTAAAAAGGGAAAAGAGAAGATAACT
The DNA here is from genome assembly GCA_947179155.2 of Hedera helix. Taxonomy (NCBI): domain Eukaryota; kingdom Viridiplantae; phylum Streptophyta; class Magnoliopsida; order Apiales; family Araliaceae; genus Hedera; species Hedera helix. The sequence goes on along the minus strand of OX359275.1, from coordinate 12,004,942 downwards.
GACGGCAAGCAGATCATGCCATTTATCAATTGGGCCGGGCTAGAGGTGCCCGAGGAGAGTGAAAATGAAGGCCGAGGCCAAGTTGCTGCAATTATTGAAGAGGTGCTAGATACAGAAACCCCCTCCATCACTAGCTATAAAACCGGAGTGATCCCCAAGAATTGGACCGTGCAGCCGGTAATATCCAGAAAAGGGTAAATGCAGGAGTGTCCGGGAATCCTGTCCAGTAGGGGGATCAAAGGGTTTTTAAGACGGTGTTTTTGTTTTTCTGTATCTGCACGTCTATTTCATATTTTTGTCATGATTATTGAAAAAGGAAGTCATGTACTTAATGTTTATATATATGACAAATATTTTTGTTTCATGTCAGGTGTACCGATTTGAGTCATTCTAGCCTAACAAACGATTTTCCAAATTTGAAAGACGATTATGATTTTGATATAGAACTGGATTTCGATTTGATGGGAATTGAGCAGGACGAAGCAGATGATGACGACGCTCCCGACGAGATCAAAGAGTGGGTCGAGGATAAACCCAAACCCAACCTAGACCAAACCATCACCATCAACATAGGAACCCCTGAAAACCCCAAAGAGCTAAAAATTGGGGCAGACTTGACTCCCAACCAGAAAGCAGAAGTAGCTGAACTGTTGAGCCAATATGAGGATGTGTTTGCTTGGTCACATGAAGACATGGTCGGTTTGTCCACGGACATCGTGGTACATCGATTGCCTATCAAGGAGGGTTTCAGGCCAGTTAAGCAGAAGTTGAGAAAGTTAAAGCCAGAGTGGAGCTTAAAGGTGAAAGAAGAGATAGTCAAGCAATTCAAGGCTGGGATCATCATGGTGTCTACTTACCCAGAATGGCTTTCCAATATAGTCCCCGTGGCAAAACCTGGAGGAAAGGTGAGAGTGTGCGTGGATTATAGAGATCTGAACAAGGCAAGTCTTAAGGATAATTTCCCAGTGCCTTTCATACACATCTTGGTGGATAATACGGCTCAGTATGAAATGTATTCGTTCGTCGATTGTTTTGCGGGATATCATCAGATAATGGTGGCGGAAGAGGATCGAGAAAAGACTGCCTTCATCACCCCCTGGGGCACGTTCTGTTATAGACGACTTGCTTTCGGCCTCACAAATGCAGGAGCCACTTATCAGAGGGCCATGATGGCCCTATTCCACGACATGATGCACAAGGAGATAGAGGTTTACGTGGATGACATCATTGTGAAATCGAGGGCGGAATCTGACCATGTGACTCATCTTAAAAAGCTGTTTGAGCGGCTCAGGAAGTATAATTTGAAGCTCAATCCAGCCAAATGTGCCTTCGGGGTTCAGTCAGGTAAACTCCTTGGATTCTTGGTGAGCAATCGAGGCATCGAACTGGATCCGGCTAAGATCAGGGCTATTGTGGATATGCCAGCTCCCCGTACGGAGAAAGAGATAAGGGGATTTTTGGGGAGGATAAACTTCATCAGTCGGTTCATATCCCATCTGACCACCACCTGCGAACCAATCTTCAAACTGTTAAGGAAAGATGCCTCCCGGAAGTGGAACAGTCAATGCCAAAAGGCCTTTCAGACTATTAAGAAACAATTAACAGAAGCGCCAGTGCTGGTACCGCCAAAGGACGGAATTCCCCTTTTCCTGTATATATCCGTGAATGATATGGCGATGGGTTGTATGCTGGGGCAGAAGAGTGAATCCGGTAAGGAGCATGCCATTTATTACCTCAGCAAGAGATTCAGCAGCTGTGAACAGAATTACACACCAATCGAGAGAACATGTTGCGCCTTGGCCTGGGCTGCTATGGGGTTGCAGCATTACCTCCATGGACACACTACCTATTTGATCTCGCGGATCGACCCCTTGAAATATATATTTGAGAGACCAATGCTGAATTGTCGATTGTCAAGGTGGCAGTTAATCCTCCAGCAATTCGACATCCTGTATGTTACCCAGAAGGCCATGAAAGGGCAGGGAATTGCAGATCAGTTATCAGAGATGCCGATAGGGGGGATGGAGCCTTTAGAGACTTTCCTACCAGGGGAAGACATATTGTGGGTCCAACAAGCGAGGTGTGATGACGAAGGGCAATTTTGGAAGATGTATTTTGACGGTGCCATGAATGCTGAAGGGGCTGGAGCTGGAGCGGTCCTGGTCTCCATTACGGGCGAGCAATACCCTGTCCTCACCAAATTAAAGTTCAGTAACTCGAACAATACGGCTGAATACGAAGGATGTATATTGGGACTGAGATTCGCCCGCGATATGGGAGTGAAAAGATTAGCCGTGTTCGGAGATTCAGAATTGGTAATCAGACAAGCGACTGGGGAGTATGACACTAAGGAGCTTCGGTTACTCCCGTACCACCGGTGTGTAGTCCGATTGATGCAAGAATTTGAAGATATAGCTTTCCGACACATTCCCCGGGGGCGGAATGACTTCGCCGATGCATTGGCTACCCTGGCTTCGTTAGTCCACGTACTCAAAGGCAAAGCCACCCCACAGATTGAAATAACAGTACAGAGTGCCCCCGCTTACGAAGAATACATATCGGAGTTGTCAGAAGATGTGGCTCAACCAAATCAGCCCTGGTATCATGACATTCAGAAATACTTGAGGGATAGATCACTCCCCGACCAGGCGAACCGAACGGAAAGGCAGAGAATCCAGAAGATGGCGATGAAATTCTATTTAAGCGGAGACTCCCTGTATAAGAGGGATGTAGGCTTGGGATTATTGCGATGTGTGGACGAGACTCAAGCACAGAAAATCATGGGCGAAGTGCACGGTGGAGTATGTGGGCCGCATATGAGTGGGCCAATGTTGGCCAAGAAAATTCTGAGAACCGGGCATTACTGGCTATCACTTAAAGCTGACTGTGACGATCATGTCAAGCGATGTTTCCAATGCCAAGCACACGGTAATGTGATGCATGCGCCTCCTAATGAACTACATTGTATGACTTCCCCTTGGCCGTTCTCCATGTGGGGTATGGATGTTATCGGGCCCGTGGAGCCCAAAGCGAGCAACGGCCACCGGTTCATTTTCGTCATGATCGACTATTTCACTAAATGGGTAGAGGCGGCTTCTTTCCCCAAAGTAACGCAGGAAGTTATAGTCAGTTTCATCAGGAACAATGTGATTTGCCGATACGGACAGCCTGAAATCTTGGTGTCCGACAATGCCAAGAATCTGAACAATGCCCTTATGAAGGAGTTGTGCGCCCAATTCAAGATCAAGCATCTCAATTCTGTCATTTACCGGCCCAAAATGAATGGGGCCGTGGAGGCGGCAAATAAGAATATAAAGAGAATCATGGCGAGAATGTCTGCTAATCATCGGGGATGGCCAGAATTGTTGCCCCTCACTCTGTTTGCATATCGGACATCAGTTCGTACGTCTACAGGAGCAACCCCTTACGCCTTGGTATATGGGATGGAGGCTGTTTTGCCAATTGAAATGGAGATGGCATCACTCCGAATTTTGCTCGATGCTCGGATTGACGAGGAGGATTGGATACAAAGTCGATACGACCAGTTAGCCTTAATAGATGAAAGAAGGGTGGCGGCTATATTGCACGGTCAGTTGTATCAGCAACGCATCTCTCGATCGTACGACAAAAAGATACGGTCCCGAAAGTTCAAGGAAAATGATTTAGTGCTAAAGAGGGTCATGCCCTGTCAAGACGAAGCCAAAGGGAAATTCGCTCCAAATTGGGAAGGACCCTTTGTGATCAAGAAAGTCCTATCTGGAGGGGCCCTTATCCTACAAGAAATGGATGGTGAGGTTTTCCCGCAGCCCCTGAACTCTGACTCTGTGAAACGATTCTACGCTTAAAAAAAAAAAAAAAAAAAAAAAAAAAAAAAAAAAAAAAAAATTCTATCTCCCTTGCAATTCGAACTACGTAGGACCTGATCTCCTGACCTTGTGGGAGTACGTAGGCAGCCATCATGGCACGGTCCGTTCTACACAAAATAATAAACTTCGTCCCTCTACCAAAACCACTTCCAGAAAATCCCGAAATCCTACACATTCCAAAACTTACCCAAACCTAACCACAAACCTTGTCCCTATACCAAAACCACTTCCAGAAATCCTATACCCTCCAAAACTTACCCAAACCTAGCCACATAATTAGCCCAAAGTCCAAGACTCACTTCGATGAAATCAGAGGGGCATGCGGCAATATCTGTGAAGTTCCAATCAAGACTTGAGAAAAGAAATAAGGCGATATATCGAAATCATAATCGGCTGGATAAAATGAGGATCCAATGGAGGGCGACGATGCATCAAAAAGGGAAATGACTAAAACCATAAATATTTCTCTATATATACAAAACATTTTGCTTACAAGTCTGTCTTTTAAATAAAAGTGATAAAACTGACATAGTCTGTGCAGGGACTAAAATCATCTACAGGTCAGAGACCAGCTGGAGCAGGACGGACAGAATAGTCGAGGCCTCATGAACCTCCGGCTCATCCGCAATCTGCTGTCCCATCATGTCAATCCGAGTCAAAAGAGCAGCAGCACTGGTAACAGTCGTAGAATGGCCCTCCATGATGACCCGGGCCTGCTCTACGATGCTATCTCTAGCGGAAAGGGCGGCATCCCGGGCTAGTACAGCGGCATCCCGCTCCGCGTAGGCGGCATCCCTCTCAGTCTCAGTGGCACTCAAAACGGACCGGAGCCGGGTACCCTCCATCGTCAATCTTTGGATCCGATCAGTCGAGTCAAAGGAATGGGCATGAATCGAAGTGGAAACCTCCTCAACACCAGATATGGGCGCTAATCCTGAAACCTCCGGAGGAATGATAGCATCTGAACTAGTCTCACCTGGGAAAAGTCCTCGGGAACCATCCAATACCGCGATCGGGTCAAAGTCTGCCATCTCAGGATCTCCGTGCAACCATAGCAGATAAGAGGGCGTCTGACCAGAATGACTATCCCCGAACTCGGCCGAGACCCTGTGTGACCAAAGATCGTACACCCTCAGTAGCTCCCTCTCCGTCTGGGGCGATATGAGAAATCGGTAGTCAGCTGCTTCCGCAAAGAGATGGAGATCCTGCATCTGATCAAACTGCCCCATGACAGCTAAGGGATGATAAGTCGTCACCCCCCTCAAGCCAAGGAGAGGGAGGAAATCAAAAGGTGGCACGTGAGTCAGGAAACTCTGGAAGGAGCAATAACCCGAATAGATCAGAAGATGGAAAGGCTCCTCAATGGCCGATAAGAACTCCCTCCATGAGGCTGTATCCGTGCATCGCCGGGGACGAAATGAGAATTGCATGGCCAGGCTGTGGCTGAAACAGAACCCGTGTCGACGAAACTGCCCGATGGGTCTGAGATGGCTCATGAACCATACATATAACAAGATAGAGCTTCCCCTAAATATGCGACCAGAGAAGGAATGACAATATGAGGCCGACAGGTAAGTCTCTGCTAATATCATGGGAAGAATGGTATGATCCTCCTGGAGAGCCTGCACCGCTGTAATAACCCGCATATCCAGAAGGTTATCCCCTGCAGGCATGTACAAAACTGATATGACACAAGCCATCAAAACATCCACTCTCAAAGCGCCCCAGCGCTCCTCAGATACGGAAAAATCAATGGAGAATCGAGAGAAGCTATCCACTGAGCCAAATCTGTCAACCAAGAAGGATAGAGGAACAAGATGGCTTGAAGAGATCGCAGATAACAGAGCTGTCCTCCGCAAGCCTGTGAAAGTCAGGAACTGGCGGCGCATGTGGCCAGAGGTAACCCGTGCACAAGGACCATCCACTGATAAACCGGTAAAGCGAGCATACTCCTCAAGGGTGGGAGTCAGATACTCCAGCCCAAACCTGAAAACCTGTCTGTCCGGGATCCAACAACTGAGAATGCCGTCAACAAAGCCCGGCGGCACCTGAAATGACAAAAGAGCCATGGAATGTCCCAAAAGACCCTCTGCGATGATACGATCAGAGGGTAGCAAACTATCCAGCCACAAGCGAAGCCTGCCAAGGATCCCTGAGGGGACGCGAGGACCCACGCGAACCACATCCAGGGATGACATCTGTAAAAAATAGTATCAAAAGACTATACAGGGGTCAATTTCTTTATCCACGTATATAATAAATCATGCATCATAAGGGCTATAAAGGAATAAATGGATCATCATAAAGAAAAGGTTATGCATGAAATAAAGATAATTCTGTACATAATACATGGGATGAGAAATAATAATGACAAATAAACCAAACGGGTGCAAATACAGGGGTCCTAGCCTATCGGAATCTAGCAGGCGCACTATAGGCCATCAATAAAGGTGTCATCATCAAACTGGTCCGCATGACCCACGTCCCCGGGAATGGAAGCCTCAGCGCCGAAGTTCAGATCGGGACAGGAATAAGGCGGAGCAGGGGCATCCGACAAGCCGGGAGCTGCGCCAAAGTCAGGTCCGTACGGGTCTGCAGCATAAGCTTCCTCAGGATCCCGGCCCAAGCTCCGAACGAAAGATGACAACTGGTCCACCTGCCGAGTCAAGGAAGCAATCTGGTCTGAGTGGGTGGGAGCCCGAACACACTCCATCCAGTCTGTCATCATCACCGACCCGTGAACCAGATCCCCAAGGAAGAAAGTGGCCCGAGTCTGAGGCCCAATGGTACGAGGTCTCCACCAGGCACTAAAACTCTCACTCGTCTGCGGGCCGTCGGACAGCATATATCCATCCTCCCCGGCTGTCACTGCTTCTGGGAGATGGGAATCCATGAACCAGAATCTCCGGGAAGGGGGAGCGAAAGGGATCCGGACCTCCCCGGAAACGCATCTGATGGCACACTCCCCCAAATACAGCTCCCAGCCACCATAAGTCAGGAAGGGAATACGGCGAGTGGACAAGGCCAACTCCTGGTCCGCAGCATAACCACCGGCGAGGCCAGCCGCCAGATGATCCGCAGTGTAAGGAACCCATGTCACGTCCGCCGAAGAAACCATCTCTAACTGCAGCCGGCAGTGGGAGAAGCTATCTGACACCGGGGTCTCCGCCAAAGTGCTGTGATGCCATCGACGACCCCGGGGATAAGTCTCTGGACCGAGGGTGGTAATCGGCCGCAAGCAGGGTAGCCGCTCATAGGCCCAGAACTGATAAACGAAGAAAATGGGACGTAAGTACCAAGGACGGCAAATGAATAAAACAAATAAAGCGGCTAAAGGAATGGGACTTACCAGCATAAAAGGATAAAACCCCAGCCAGGCATCTGTCTGCCCCTCTGAGCGAAGGCGAAGGCCATGGAGGAAATAGGCGAAGGTGAAGGAACCCCAGTCATAGTCCCCGATCCGATCCACATCTCGAGTAGCGCCGACGATATTGAAATGAATGGTCGAGGAGTTGTTCCCCAGAAAACAGCCCCTCATGATAGTCAGGAATAGACGCCGGAGCAGGAAGTCACGAGTGGAGCGGTCCTCGGGAAATGGCTCGGAAAGAGCCCCTCCAATGGCATCTACAGCCAAAGCTCCGGATCGGATGCTGCGGGCCTTAAAGACCTTATCCTGAGGAGTGAACCCCAACAAGGATCGAACGGTTACGGAAGTGATGTCTGGCTCCAGAGGAACACGGGGTCCGGAGAACTCCACCCCGGTAATATAACGCCAGTCCAGAGGAGTCAACAACAGCTCGCAGTCCAGTAGATGAAGCGACTGGGTCTGGTGGAACCAGCGCTCAGACAGGGCCCTCATATAGCCCCACGGACATCGACGAGGGGCAATAGTAAAGAAATGTCTGAACCCCCAGGAGTCTACCATTCCCCTATAGTCGGGATGCAACGCGTGGTAGAGGGTGTAAATGCTGAACCAGTTACCCCGAGGCTGGGTAAACTCAGGAACCTGTGACAGCCACCGAAACAGTCAGTCCCGATAATCTCACAAGGTTGAATGAATTTAAATAACGAATATACCTCGTTAGCCGCAAGGTAGGCTGAGGGGTGACGACCGAGGTCAGGACCGAGCAGATCCGGTATCCTAGCACGGGCCCCGGGTAAGGTCCGGCGCATGGGAGAAGGAGCCGCTGTGCCCGAGGGACCCGCCTCTGCCTCCGCTGGGGCGTCCTCATCCACATCAGGCTGAACGGGGCGAATAACAGACTCAGCCAGTCTACGGGAATGGCGAGTCAGGACTGGAGCTGGAGCTGAAGAGGTCGCTCTACGACGACGGACACCCGACGCTCGGGGCACTGAGGAACCACTGGGAGCATCTGGATCCATAACTGGAACGGTATCACAAAAAAGGTACACCCTTAGCTCAGTATCTTTCAAAAGTCTTATTGCATATTGCTAGAAATAATAGGGTGGCATAGCATGGTGTGAAAATAGAAAATGCATAAATAAGGTCCCTAGCGGTGCACTAAATTTCCCGAAATTTCGGCAGAGTTTCGTTTGTAAAATGGACATCCCATGCACAATCAGGCATGTTTAATCTGGTCAGGCAACCAACAAACCCAGAATGCAAGTGAAAATAATGCCTCAAATGCATAAAATGAATAAAACAAATTTTCAAAATAATGAGGCATCTCTACGAAACCCGGTAGTTATCTATGCTACGGGCAACACAAATATCACATATAAGCATGCATTGATAAAATTAAAATATTCAAACAAGCAAATGAATAGTCAAATGAAAGCGAAAATCAAAGAAAAAGGAGTTAAAACGTTACCCAAAGTGCGTAGACTGATTTAATCGGAGCAGAATTTCCCAAAAGTTGCCCAAAAGACGAAAAGGCTGGGTGGGGACGAGGAAAACCGAGAACGAGAGAAAAGAAAAGTGAGAAAGTGACTAGATCGTGAGGGGTCGCGATCTGAAATAGGACCGATCCTAGCCGCAGCTGCATCTGCGGCTGGCCGCAGATGCACCTGCGGCTGGTCTCGGTGACCCTTTTGCCTCCCTTTTGTTCCCCCGAGTCAACATGTAGCGTGTCACGTGATAAAATACAGGATTTTAAAACCACATGACCGATAAAAGACGACCCGTCAGATACGAGACCTGACCAATTGAAAAACGACCCGTCAGATACGAGACCTGACCAATTGAAAAACGACCCGTCAGATACGAGACCTGACCAATTGAAAAACGACCCGTCAGATACGAGACCTGACCAATGGAAAAACGACCCGTCAGATACGAGACCTGACCAATTGAAAAACGACCCGTCAGATACGAGACCTGACCAATTGAAAAACGACCCGTCAGATACGAGACCTGACCAATTGAAAAACGACCCGTCAGATACGAGACCTGACCAATTGAAAAAACGACCCGTCAGATACGAGACCTGACCAATTGGAAAACGACCCGTCAGATACGAGACCTGACCGATTGAAAAACGACCCGTCAGATACGAGACCTGACCAATTGAAAAAAACGACCCGTCAGATACGATATCTGACCAATTGAAAAAAAAAAAAAAAAAAACCGACCGTCAGATACGATATCTGACCAATTGAAAAAAAAACCGACCGTCAGACGATACCTGACCAATTCAAAAACGACCTGTCACAGACGATACCTGACCAATTCCAAAGCGACCAGTCATAAAACAATACCTGACCCCTCATAACGACCCGCCGGAAACGAGACCCGACCAATGTTCATTCGTGACCTTGAAAAATAGCCTCTACGTGAACATATTGAATGTGACATCGCATCATCTGAACGCATGTGCGGCATCGTTAAATATATATTTGGCATTTCATGCATCGGGTGCCTACTTCTTTATCATGTCCATTTCATATTTCATTCCATAGACATGATAAAGAGGGGCAGCTGTAGACACCCAAATTTTGCACTTCTCTACTAATCCTGGCAGGAGGGCAAAATTGTCATTTGACCCGACATGCGGAAAGAATGGTGGACCCCAACACAAAGCCACTCCAGCGATTTACGGTCAAAGCCGCCACAACGGACAACGAGCATCCGGTCACTTGAGGCGAGGCGAACAATTGACCCAGAAAACCTGAGCCGACCACAAAAGACGACTGATGGCCACTCCGCTTACAATGTTCGGGGGTCTCGCTCACCGGGCACAATTATCAAATGCTACATCAAGTCGCAACCCTCCGAACTAGCCTCCCAGAACCCTATGGCACGCTTCCCAGGGAGTTCCGGACTGTAAAAATACAGCCTCCCAAAATAATACCGCAGAAATTGCCGAATTAAGACCGCGTGGCACGGAAATCGAGAAAAGTGAGCCGGACAGCCGCGGATGCAGTCGCGGCCACCGACAAAGGTGACAGGCACGAGGCTCGAGGACGGCACACGACAGCCGAGGTTCGGCGCGGACGGCTGCCGAGCCCAGCCGCAGATGCACCTGCGGCTGGTCTCGGCAGTCTATTAAGCGTCCAGATCTGCGTCCGAGAAGAAAAAGAGAGAAAAAAATAGATTTTTAGAGAGAGAAGGAGCGCGGGAGGAGAGAGAAAGGCTCGGGTGGAGGTGTTTTTGAGTGATAAATTGTGTGTTGTTGCTCCAATAGCTTAGATTTGCTCGTAGTTTGGCTCAAATCTTGGAATATAAAGCTCGTATTGGTGTATTGCAAGGTGAAAAGAGTGTTCTTTTGATGTTTTTTTTGTTTATATTAGTGTGTTTGATGTTGTGTTTTGAGTTTGTGTAGTGTAGTTTGTTGTTGTATGGATAATGATCCGTGGATTAGGGGTTGTTAGTGAGGTTTCCATCGGAAAGTAACTCCTCCTAACACCCTGATGACATCCGTACGGTGATATATTGTTCGTTGTGATAATAGATGGGTTGTAGTAATTAAGTTGTGATATTTGGGTTATATAAAGTGATAGCAAATGTTTAGAGCTTGTTAGATTTGTTTTAGTGTTGGTTATGCTGTGATGGGATGGTTGTGAGCCTAGGGAGGAGATCCTAGTGGTCGAATCCCGATGATGGACGTTTTTGGGTGTATGTAATCGTGGCATAGGGTCCATGGCGATGTATTTGTAATATCGGGCCTTAACGCGATATCAATCGTGATCGGGTTAAGGCCCCGTGATAATAAAAATATGTGATTGTGGGTGTTTGGGGTTGTCTGGATGGCTCACATGCCCGTGGATAGCCCCGACATGTTGTGGATGCTTGTTTTGATTTACGACTCAAAAAATGGTTTTCAAAATAAGGCAAATAATGAAGATTTTGTAAAAGTGATCAAATTTAGGATATTAGATTCACGAGGTTTAAAGGTTAAGTGTTTTGGGCAAATTTTAATCCATGATTGATGAATAGGCTTTAGTTGGTTTTAAAACGTCATAAAAAATGATTTTGCAAATAAATAAATGTTTTCATTAAACTTTGTGCATAGGGTTAAAGAGTTCTAGAAGTTGCCCTCGTTTTATTTATATTAACTGTTAGAAGGCAATGTATAGTCTCGATTCCTATTTGACAAAAGTTTAAAACTATTGTTTTCTAAAAAGACATCTAAATAAAAAATCCTCAACGCTTTCGAAATTAAAATCAATCTTTCTTATAAAAAAGCGAAGCCTCGTCATTTGGGTCAAAGAACGTCCAAAACACTTTCCAGATAACACTTTTGCCATATAAAAATAAAAGCGAACTTTTATGCAAAACGCACCACAAACATTCATCTAGGCACGCACGCACACACACACGCAAACCACACATTTTAGGATTTAAAAAGGATAGGAAAATATCAAGATTGCGGTAACCGTGTTTCACGGAAGTCGGGGGGTGCCTAACACCTTCCCCTCGCTTAAGCAAGCCCCCGAACTCTATGAATCTCGGTTTGCGGACCAATTAATCGGAGTCACATATGAGCCAGCGATTACGAAAATAAATTCGGATGAGTTGGTACATCCATTTCAAATATACCAACTGGCGACTCTGGTCAATTGGCTCATAAAATATCGATCTCTCAAAACCCCGTCGACACTAAGCCGACCCTTTTCTAAACCACATTTAATTCAAAAGGCTAAAATTGGAAAAGGGCATTTTAATATTAAAAAACGAGACGGCGAAAATCCCGGCGTCGACAGTCATTGGATAATATTTTAATCACATAATACCAATTTTAATCATTTATTATTCTTAAAACCTTTATCTAATATTATTAGTCAAATATTAATATCTAAATCCTTTAATAATATTCTTAACCATTTAATAATATTTTAACCATTTAATATTATATTAAACTCTTACTAATATTATTAATCATTTAATAATATTTTATTACGCCCATATTATTATTAATCATTTAATAATATTTTCTTCCTTTCTAATATTATTAATTATTTAATAATATTTTATTCATTTACTAATATTATTAATTATTTAATAAATTTTTATTAATTTTTTAATATTATTAGTTATTTAATAATATTTTATTTTATTTATAATATTATTATTCATCTAATAATATTTTATTGAGTTTCTAATATTTTTAATCATTTAATAATAATTTATTCATTTTTTAATATTATTAATTATTTAATAATATTTTATTTTATTTCTAATATTATTATTCATTTAATAATATTTTATTGGTTTTCTAATATTATTAATCATTTAATAATATTTTATATACTTACTAATATTATTATCCATTTAATAATATTTTAATTATTTATTTTTTTGTCAAATATTAATATTATATTAAATTATATTTTCTGACCCATTTTGATTTTAAAGATCTGACCCAACCCGTTTGGACTGACCCGACCCAATTGAATTAAATTAAATTTTAAAAAATCTAGGGCCACCGTTGCAGTAGTGAATACCTGCGGTGCGACGGTCCTAAGCAGAACATTTCACCGCTGCGATGGTAGTTCAAATTTTCCAACTTCAATTGTTTTAGATTTTATTTTTTTTCCAAATTTGCTACTTCGATTCAAACTTACATAAAATAAAATATACACATCCAAAAGACACCAAATTAGATTTGTTATTTTTTTAACTTCTTGTTCTTCAATATTTCATAGATCGATCACATTTTCGAAAATATTTGACACAAAATTTAGAATCGATTGACTAGGGTTTCAAAAATGACATATTTTGCGATAAAGACCATAACTTGCACATTTCACCGTATTTTCTAAGATTCAAGTTGGGCAATTCTTATGACTCCTAAAGCTATCTTTCAAGTCATACAACTCATAAAAATAACATCCACAACTTATTGTACAACATATCAAACCACATAACAAGTTAGGGTTTTTACTGGTATACATGCTTTCATGCATTTCTATCTATCATTTTACATACCAAACATGATGATACACACAATAAACATATTAAACCATAGACATATATATATATATATATATATATATATATATATATATATATATATATATATATATGCTATTATAGAGTATCAAAATAGATTTTGAATCATTAAAAATATCTTTTGACCATATAAATTACATATTAACCATTAGAAAATACATTGAGCATACATGGATACATAAATACACATATTCACCATTAAATCTCCATATTTATACCTTCAAGCTCACCATAGCTCTGTCACACAAATTTCTCCCACAATCAATCATGGCAAAGAATGTTAACCATAAAAGTAAAAGATTAAGGTATGGAAAACTTTTAAATCTTAGGGTTTTGGATGCTCTCTTCATTTTTCTTCTAAAGTAGATTGTAAAGGTAGATGGCATCCACTATAACTCCTTGATCACCAACACAAGAGACCTTCTAAGTATTTTTTTTTCTCAATAGATTTCTCTCCCTTATCTCTAGAACTCTATCTCTCTCTAAAAATACTAGCAAGAAAATAAATGACCAACATTACACAAGTGTTGGTGAATCCTATTTATAAAACTCTAGGAACACACCATTAATTCCTTAATTAACTATCATTGGTGAAATTATAAGCTAATTCATGCTTATTATTTGATAGATTGACACTTTAATTGACCATTGAAATGACTAGGGTTGTTGAGATGGTTGAGCAACTTTGTCCTTTAAAAGATTTATAAGCAACCTGAATGCTAACACTACACCCCTTAGTGGGGTCCATTGTGGCCGGCCAAATGCCTCATTTTGCTACCATTTAGCCTTATTTTTCCTATATATATATATATATATATATATATATATATATATATATATATATATATATATATATATATATATATATATATACCAACTCTGACCTTGTATTGGACTCCACTTTGGACTTAGGAATTAAGTCTATTGGGCTCATTCATTTAATTATTTTGGGCTCAATTAAATCATTTTATTTGGGCTACCAATTAATACATACAAGTATACATTACATGGACTATCCATAAATTAATTATTTAGGCTACCAAATTAATTCTTTTGGACCTTAATTAATAATTCTATTAGGTAAAACACATAATTTAATTAGACTTGTCTTATTTAAATAATTAGGGCTACTATGTTATCTTAATTTTATTACTTGAACTCTTCTTTACTTAATTCCTTTATTAATTATTTCACCTTGCTACACTTTAATAAATGAATACACAATTACATTAATATAGTTATTAAATCACATAAGAGCGCAATTAATTAACACAAAAAAATTTCTCCATTGATAATTATTTAATAATTATAATTATAATGTAACTTAGAATTCATGGTTATTACAATCTTCCTTAGCTGCAAATAAAGATTATTCACAAGGATGAACCACTGATTGCTCAACAAGTCCAATAGATAACAAAAACTAGAACTCATATTTTATGATTTCAAAAGAATGATAATTCAACAAAAGATTTAAATAATTGTCATTTATAGTAAAGCTGAGTGGTTGTTAAACTAAGAACTAGTAATGCTCATTAGTCATTAAGACCTAGAACCATTCATAGATATTTATAGGGGATCAACCTAACAATATCCTACATTATGTATAACATCTGCTATACTAACTACAAACATATCAACAGTGTTTAAGTCAGTTACCCGACATATCATATATTCCCCAATGAATAAGGGTTGTTAATCCCAGTTACTAATACATAAACATCGGCCCAAAATAATTTGGTTTTACACAATAATTTATCTCAATAAAGGATTGCTCATTTCTCGAGTTAAGCCAAATCGAACATTTCATAAATATTAATGAACTCTTTTTTAATAATACATTTCATAAATATTATTGAACTTCATTATTCAAAGAAAGGATTAATGAATTTCAAACAATTAAACACATTATTCCACAAAATGTAGAATGAACTTGCCTGATTACATCTCTTACGGTTTATGCTTATTATTTGTGGTGGTTTGCAGAAACTATACATACATTCAATTAAATTGATATAATGCATTGGAAGAAGACATAAATCATTTTTATAAAAAAAATTACAAACCAAATTCCAGGATATTTCTTATGCGATACTTATTAATCAAGGAATGATAAAATATTATACATTTGTAGACAACTAACTTTTAATCAACTATGAGTTCACCTAAATCCTTCACGTTTCTTGAATAGAAGCCACAAATCAACGTTAGTTACCCAAATGTTCAGCCTCTAGAGGTGATTAACAAAGAGAATATAGATTTAAGAAGTAAATTTTAGATTCAACAAGATGTAGCATTATTATAAATAATTAAGTTTCTCATTTTTGGATTGACACTTCATTATATGGTATACTTTCATAATGAAAAGGGCTCAATTTGTCTCACATGTTAACAGACCAAAACAGTGGTCGGAATTTAATTGCAGTTTAGAGTTTCCATTTTTTTTTTTTTTTTTGGGACTGTTTTAGTAGAAAAATCACCATAAATTGAAAACTTAACATTTTTCATTCGTTTCACTTGAGTTAGTTACAGGACTCATAGAAACATCACATGCAACTTATAGATTTCAAAAATACTCTTAATACCATGGGTTGCATGTCTTTAAAAAAGTCAATTTCCAAATTAGTTTTATTAACTTTTCAAAATCATGTTTCAAATTTTCATTATCTTCATTTTGCATGCATCAAAGTATGATCTAAGCACATAACCACCATCATTTATCCCTTATACATTCAGATCCACCATGATCTACCATCACAATATCAAACTCCCACAACCAATTTGTAAATAAACTAGAAACTTAAATTAAACTAAAAAGTTTAGGGTTCTAGAATACTTTTAAACCTTGAATGCTTGGCTTGATGATCTTTCTTGCTTAAGGATTTCTATGGACTTGCTAAAACTCCTTCACTTCTTGCCCCTCTCACCAAAATCTCTCTATCTTATTTAGCTCTCTAACTTTGCTCTTAAGCTCTCTTAATTCTTCTCTTGGTGTAATGAAGTATGGAAAGTATTATAAGTCAAATGGAATAGGATATTTATAGGATCATTCCCCCTCCTCTTAGATATACATATATGTATATATGACAAAGACACCTCCACTAATTATGCTTACACAATCGATTAAAATGTATGGCTTAGCTATATGGGACTTGAGCTTGAGTGAACACTCCACAACTTCTTTGGTTAGCTAGTATCTATACTACTAACATCTCTTACCAGTACAACTATTATATATATATATATATATATATATATATATATATATATATATATATTCATCCAACATCATTTGCATATGAAATTCTCAAATAACTTCATTTATAAAAAATAAATCATAACTCTAATTATAATATTGCATTATGTTCTTAGTTATTACATTCTCCCCTCCCCCCCCCCCCCCCCCCCCCCAATTACATTCTCCCCTCCCCCACCCCCATAAGGATTCCATCACCGGAATCACTATAACCGTAACTTTTAAATTAAGTCTAGTTTTAGACTCTTACATAATCTCATTTATCGAATAATTATATCGAATTACCTTAGCAAAAGTATTACACTACTTCGTATTTCATTTACTCTTTCTTATCCCTTTTGTAGGTAGGAAATCTTCTCTTAGCCCAAGTCTCAATTGACTTTTCTTGGCTTATGACTACCTATTTATATTCAGGTATTAGCATCTTTAAACATTATAGTATTTTTTTTCTAATCATAATCAAAGTCTACTTTATCTTACTCTACTCGGGACTAATGACCCTATAACCATTAGCTTACTATTCTCGCTCTTGCAAAATTCTTTTCTACCTTATCTGCTACTGAATAGTCAATACATTCTCTACTCTCTTACTTTCATCAATCTGGACATAATACGTCCTACCTACATATGATTATATCATTTTGTACTTTCATCTTTTAACTTGTCACTTCTTATCATTCTTATAATTATCTTGCTTTCTCCCCTTTCATTCGTGAAAATAATTAACATTAACATACATACGAATAATCGTAATTCTACACCGCTTATATTATAGCATTCTTCTTTTAGCCATAAGACTTTATCTATCATAATATTTCCACTTCTCATTTCTTACCCTTTAACGTTTCTACCATTGGCTTCTAAACTTATTTAATTTCGTTCTGTAGTAGTAAAATACACTTTAATATACACTAATCATCTATCAAGTCACTAAAAGACTTTATTTTAATGACCGATTTCTTAACTCTTCTTTCATAAGCTCTTCAGCTCCAATTTTTAAATAATTTTAATTAATCCTATTACAATCTATTTTCATAAAATAAAAATCTTGATTAGCAGTCAAGGGGAAGTACATAGGAGGGAGGTAGAATTTACATCAGAAAAATTAGATAGGCAAGGTACGCAGACCCCATTTATCAAAACTCATTCATTCAAGTATTAACATAAAATAAATCCAATCTTAATAGTCAATAGTCCATAATCAATCCCTTTTATCATCATACGTATCATCATATGTATCATAAACCATTCATCTCATTAATAAAATACAACATTCCATATATATATATATATATATATATATATATCATTTAATGGGCATGTAAAGCCCCAAAAATTTCTGAACTTGCTATAGCCGACCTTATGCGTCACTGTACAACCTTATCTAAATATCTACTACATTTATTAACATTATAAATGGTAATAAATAGTATATCTACAAAAGTTACTGTAACGCCCTTAAAATCCGGCCTATATTCAACCCAAATCTTGTGCGTTAAAACAACCTCATTCCAATTACATGTCATTACTTTATATTATAATTGATAAAAACTCGTTATTTTAAAAACTTTGTATTCATTCAATATAAATAAAGATATTTACAACTTAGTTATTCAAAACTTTATAACTTACCGTATTTCAGAATCATATCTTTATAATTCATCATTTTATAACCAATCATATATATTATGATTCATGACAATAAACTAAATATTCAATTTAACTTTCAATATTCAATTTTGTTTTTCAATACACTTTGTTCTAATCCAACAAACTAAATGATTTAATAACAAGCTGGATTTCCAAACGACAAATTGAACTCTCCATACAGTAAGCCACATACTTGACTTATAAAATTTTCCATATAATACGCCTGTCATACAATCATACATTACAATAATTAATGTAAATTCTATAACTCAAGTTTAAAAAGAATGTTTTTTATTTGAATTTCAAAGTTTAATACAATTTCACTAGTTCGCATTACAATAGGTCATTCGGACTTGATACATAATCAGCTAAAAATAATAATCAATTGCTGCTTCTTATATAAACTTTAGTTCATTATTGTTACATGCATCTGGAACTTCGATATATATCAGCAAATAAAATTATTTGCAAGGATAAGCGTGACGGCTCAACAAGTCTAACAGATAACACATTTCATGCTTCACATAATATGCATGTTTTACATTTCGTTCATGTGTCATCATTTCATAGTATGCATTTCATAATCCAACTTACCTTTTTATGTAATGCATCTTCTATGTATATGCATCATACACTTCATGTTATGTAATTAGTATATACTTCTCATTTTTCATGCATCGTATTCAATCGAGTAACATGTAAAACATATTCAACATGGATCATATTCATTGAGTTCACATTGATCAACAATTTTTTATCTACTGTATATCGACACATTATAACATGTTCCTCAAGTAGCAACAAGTTCAAAATAAATTTCACATAAGACTGAAAGAACTTGCCTCGAACGTTCATTATGACACGCTCATTGAACGTTCACTGTATAACATCATTCGTCAGTTATCATAATTTGAACTATAATCATTATCATATATCCAATATGTAACACATTAGGTTATAGCACGTTTTATAATTTTATTCGTGAATTCAATCTCTTTTGAGACTATCTAGATTAGGTTTCAAATCTTTAGTTCGTTAACTCGCGTTTGAATTCATTATAGGTTAATGAATACATCAACACATATTCCAATTCATTTTATTCAAAATTTACTTTCCATTTAAGATTAGTTTTTCTTTAATCATTATTTCATTAACCAAATTTGGTTTAACATCCTTTAAATAAGTTAATTTATACTTAGGAATGCATTTCATGTTGGATTACATTGCTAAAATGCATCACATTTTTTTTTTAAAAAATCACAATTTAATTTCTACAAGTCCACGGCCCCGATCGTGGTTTTTAGGCTTGTGAGTCTGCCCCGACCATGACTGGCAGAGGGCTTACGACCCCGGCCGTGAATGAGTCCATCCTGGCCATGGCTCCAGATTTCCAGAATTTTAGTTTTTTTCTTTCTTTCATGCTCATTACTCACTTGAATATCTTATATCACATAATTCTAATAGACCTAAACTTTGATCAAACATCTAGACCATACAACAAAGTATAATTTACACCCAAGTTTGGTCTTTAAAAACATGTTTACAATATACATTTAAGGCCTCAAAAATCTGAGTTTAACATAGTTTTCATTTTCGAAACTAGTTTGCTAGAATCTTTGAAAAACCATTTTGGGATTGTTTTGTAATACTCATGCATCTTGAGTTAGCCTATAACTCATGTATGTATAACATATTTTCATGAATATAAATTATTTTTCGTGTTTTGGAAAAATAGCTTCATTGAGGAATTTCGTCAAACATCTTGCATGCATGTTTTAAATCTTAACAATTTCATGAATTTAAAACAAGAACACACAACTCCAGCCACAATTCCTCCTTATATCTACTAAACCCTTCATGGTTCATTATTTACATAACTCCCACATCCCAATTTCACAATAATTAGTAATTATACTAACTATTTCTATAAAATTAATAAGAAATAGTATTTTACCCCTTTTGTTTGCTCTTGCTTTATTGAAGCTTGTACAATTTTAGATTAAAAAATGAATGGAGCTCTTTCTGGATGAAACTTTTGCTCATTTCCTTATCATTTCTAGCTTCCTCTTAATCCTGTTGTTGTATAACTTCTAATTTGATATAGTGTTTAGTACAAATTTGGTAGAAAGTTTAAGAACACTTAAACGTGAAATTTGGGAACTTATCTGTAAGGATAATCTGTAATCTGTAAGAATCCGAATTTTCAGAATTATTTAATAAATTTAAATAAGAATTTAATTGATACAATTTTCAAGGTTGTGTAAAGAAATGGTTATTTTATGTGAATAAAAGTACGTGATGAGATTTAATTAGTAAATAAAATCTTTACGGAGATTAGGATAAAGTATGTTGAATTAAAATAATTGAAAAGTAAATAAATAGTTAAAAATAATTTATTAATAATAAAAGAAATTTCATGTAAATGTACAATAAATTGTACAGTTAAATTGTTGTGAAAATGCAGAAATTGTGTTTATTTGAGGTTATGTGGTAAAGTGAGATATATGAAATAGATATGTATATATATATATATATATATATATATATATATATATATATATATATATATGTATGTGTGTGTGTGTGTGTGTGTGTGCATGTTTAATTGATAAATTATCAATTTCATTAATGATGAAAATTAAGGGATTAATAATTAAATTTAATCCAATTTTAAATGAAAAGCGAATAAGGAAGTTAGTAAAATTGTAATTATTAGATTTTATTGTGAAGGAAGTTTAGAAATTAATTGAGAAGAAATGTAATTATATAAATTATATAATAATAAATTATATAATTTATATAAGGAAATTAAAATGTTATATGAAGGAAATTTAATTATATAAATTATATAAGAATAATTATATAATTTATATAAGAAAAATTAAATTAATTAAGGATGGAAGAAAATTTTATAAATTGTATTTGTGAAAAATGGAAATAATTAGAAAGGAATAGTGTAATTATATAAATTATATAATATTAAATTATATAATTTATATAAGAAATTATTGTGAATATTAAAGAAATTGAATAATAAATAAGAAAAAGGAATGTTTTAAGTTATTAAAAATTAAATTTATGTATAATGAAATTATTATGACTTTTATGAAAGATAATATTTCAGAAACGTGAACATGTTAGTATAACATGATGTCCAGGTAACGAAGTGAAAAATTATGAAAAATAATTTTTATAAGTTATATGAATTATTTGATGATTTTTGGAGGTATAAATTACCTCATATAATTACATGCATGGCGTTATGCGTGTACAAAATTTGTCAAGTAAAGTACCCAAAAGAGGTATTAAAATTATTTATAAATTATGTTATGAATTTTGGTAAATTAAAATAAATATTTTACATACATTACGTAAAATATTTATCACACGCAATAATTATATAATGTATTAAATTAAAACTTCACGCTATATTTGGAAAATTCGAGAGAATGAAAAAGTTGCATGCGTGGGATGGACAGGCGGTGGACTTAATAAATGTTTTAAAAACAATTCATATACATGGTATATATATATGTGTGTGTGTGTGTGTGTGTGTGTGTGTGTGTGTGTGTGTGTGTGTGTGGAAGGAAAAGAAAGAAGAGGAAAAGAAAGAAAATAAAAAGCAACCAAACTACTCTCTTTTTCCCTTCCTTGCTCCACCCGAACGCCACCATCTTCAACCACTCGGAAACTCCATAGCCATCATCAAGAAAGGAAAGCTTTGGGTGCTAACTAGAGGAAGAATTGCAAGCAAAAGAAGGTATAAATAATTTTATTTAAATTAATTTATGTAATTATGGTAATAATTAAATTGTGTGCAAAATTAGAAGTTTATTAAGATAATTATTCTAAATAATTTATGGATGTGAATTGATGAGTTTTATGATTTTTGGTGTAAGTTTATTGTGAAATTTTGGTATAAAAATGGTTTAATTGGGAAAAAGCTAGCTACTGTTTTGGCTGGGAAGAAGAAGAAACGCAGGGCTGCCGCGCAATGCGCGGTAGCCAATTTTTTTTTCTGACGCGCGACTATAAACGACGTCGTATTGGGGGCCGCGCGGAAGAAGCTTTCGCGCAATGCGCAGAGGCTTCTGGAACGACAAGAAACGACGCCGTTTTGGCATCGGAAGCGAAGGGCCGCGCGCAATGCGCGGCCGACGACACGCTGAAAATTACCAGCGTGCCCCTGCTCTTTTCGGTTAATACCGACCGTGTCCCCTGGCCCTGGAAAATTACAGTCGTGCCCTTCAGCTTTTCTAGAAATACCGTCCGTGTCCTGGAAGCAATGAAAATTACGATTATGCCCTCAATCTTTTCGGGAAATTCCGGATATGCCCCTAGAGTTGCGGAAATTACGAAAATGCCCCAGACCTTTTCTGTTAATGCCGGATGGGTCCTCAAGGGCGCGAAAATTAACATATTGCCCCCAGAAATTAATTTTAATTGAAATAAATGTTTAAAATTTGTTTAAAAATCATAGAAAATTATAGAAAAATACTTAAAATATAGAAATGATGTTTGGGTGTTAAATTTAATATTTTTGTAAAAATATTTAATATTAGGGATTAATATTTAAATGTTTTAAATATTAATCAAAGGGGTTTAAAGGTTAGAAAGTGAATAAATGAAAATTTGGACAACCGAATAAGCTAAGATTTATCCGATGAGCCGGGTTGTCCATAGTGAAGGCATTAAATATTAAGTTATGTTAATATTTTAAAGGACGAGGTTAATATAATTAACCATATAAATTAATAATTGGCCCAGAGATGATATTAATTAAGTAAATTAATATCATAAAGAGATAAATAATTATTATTTGATTATTTTATGATCATAGGTTGATTGAGTTAAGGATTTGAGCTAACAATTTAAATAACTGGACGCCAGGCAAGTTCTTCAGTCCCTTTTATGTTAAATGTTGGACTGTTATTGTATGTAATTCTTGTTTTAACTGCATACAAATTATGTGTTACGTGATACGTGATTAATATGACCACAATGTGTACTTTGTGCAATAATATGAACATATATGAGAAATATTGCTATAGTAGAAGCACAAGCACATGATGTATGACACACACCAAGCATGATAAGGTATGTGCTACGTGAAGTATAACTGTTGAACTTGCTGAGCCGTTTGCTCATTACTTGCTTAAATTAAACTTTTGCAGGTTAAGAAATGAATTTCAGAAATATCGGATTTTATTAGAGATGGATCAACCAAGAAGGTTATAAATGAAATAGTTATATTCAATATAGTAAATTGCAAAGTTTATTTGGACATTTTGTATATTCATATACGTTGGATCTGTATAGGATGAATAAAGTTAAATTGTGAACTGTGAATGTTTAAATTAATTGTTACGATAGAAATTATTATACGTTTGATTATGAACGATGCAACGCGGAATATTTGTATGAAAATAAAAGACTGTAAATTTTGAATAATGATCATAATGATACTTGTGAGAAAACGAAAAAGTAAAGGTTGCGATTCAGGGACGAGGATCGAGATACAAAGTTTTAGATATCCAAATATTGAATCGAGAAAAAGAAAAGAAAAATTTATATCGAAAAATTCGGTAATTGATAACTTAAAGTCAATTTAATGGATTTAAGAAGGTGATCAAAGATTTATTAACGGACCAAAATTTGGACGTAAGGAAGATAATGTATAATAAATACAGAATTTAAGGGAATAAAGTGGGTCGAATTTCGGGGTCGTTACATAATCTGAATTGATTTTGGTGACTGCAATACTCCACTATCACGTTCAAAACAGCTTGGTGGCAACTCACCCCAAGACTAAGGCTCGGTGGCATTTAATGTGCTAGTACACCTATTTACAATCCACTAACTCAGCATACTTGTAGACACCCAAATTTTGCACTTGTGTACTAACCCTGGTAGGAGGGCAAGATCGTCACCCGACCCGACATGCGAAAAGGAAGGTGGACCCCAACACGAAACCACCCCAACAACTTACGGCCAAAGCCGCCACAACGAACAACGAGCATCAGGTTACTTGCGGCAAGACGAACAGTTGATCCAGAGGAGCCTGATTTGATCATAACTAATGGCCACTACGCTTACGATGTTCGGGGGTCTCGCTCCCCGGTGAGCGAGCGGCTGCCCAACTCGCCGGTGAGCTGGCGGGGGTGGAAGGGGGCAGCGCCCCCTGGAAGCCAAGCACAAAGAGCAATTTATACATTAGGTAACCGCCTCCCGAAATAATACCGCAGAAATTGGTGAATTAAGACCGCGCGGCACGGAAATCGAGAAAAGCAAGCCGGACAGCCGCGGATGCACCTGCGGCCACCGACAAAGGGGCAGGTTCGCGGCTCGAGGGCGGCACACGACAGCCGAGGTTCGGCGCGGGCGGCCAGCGAAGTCAGCCGCAGATGCACCTGCGGCCAGCCGCAGTTGCACCTGCGGCTGCCTTCGGAACTCT